>QTSX02005689.1:601988-833525 GCA_014839935.2 Entomophthora muscae | reverse complement strand
AACCTATATATAGATACCCTTGTTCCTTCCTCAAGTACAGCAAGCTAAACAGGTCAACTATTCCAACCAGCTCTATCTTCCTGGTTATGGTATCATAGCAGCTTAAGCTCGACAGTAGCCTTCAAACGCCAGAATCCTTACTTTTTAGGGATATTAATAAAAGATCCAGGTTGATATCATTCAACCTGCCCACTTCCTACCCAACCCTTATAGTTTGAAGCCCATTAAGATCTATATCAAATCTGATATCCCAATAGCTATTGCACAGGAGGGATCAGTAGCACTGGATACATAAATGCTAGAAGTATATCATACCAGCTATGGGAATTTAGAAGTGATCAGTAAGTTTATTAAAATATAGGGAGAGCTCTATATAGCTCAGTGATAACTAAATAGAGTTCCAGTAGGCCATGCATGCTGTTTTTAAGTATAGGGTTCTTTTTTTAAAACTTAAGGGTTGGTCCTAGCATAACGTCTGGATGGAGTCTTGGGTCCACCTTCTACTCCACAGCCAGCCCATTTCTCAAGGAAACGGTTTCATGGGAGGGAGCAACCAAAGGTGTCCCAACATCTACCCCTGAGGCATTACAAGCCAGAGCCTTGAATAATCCATTGAGGTAGTCAAGAAGGTCAACTTGGTATTGATCAAATTTTACCCTTGAATACCAATGCATTTGAACCACCTTGGGTCTGCCTTGCTTTACCAAGGTCAAGTTAATCAGTTTGCATCATTTTTAGAGTTGGTTGAGATCCTATGCTATTGATGGGTATACATTATTAGGCTTAACTTCCATGACCGTTTCTGGTCCTCTTAGACCCAGAAGCAGTTCATGCCAGCCATGTTAGACCCCCCAAATCCATCACTAACTTGGATTTCTATACCTTGGAGTGAGATGCCTTCCATCTCAACATATCCTTTTTCATGTTTGACTAGTCTCCTCTGAAACTTTGTATGTTTGGGTCATCCTCCTCCAGTACCTTCTTGAGTAATGGCAGGTTCAGTCCTGTGCCTCTTCTAACAGTTGTCAGTCTATGTCCATAGTCCAGCCTGTGCAGTACTGTTGACGGCTGTGAGGATAAAGGGAATCAAGCCAGCTAGTCTGAGATCTGCTCCGCCAAGAAGGAGGCCCCACGGCTCAACTCAAAGGTGAAGATAGGGCACTGTATCCAGGGACAGCATATCTTTATCCCCGTTAACTCTGTTTAAAGCAGTATGGGGTCCGTTTTAGGCAGCCTGATCTCCCAATCCCCACTGCTCCTAAAGAGGCTGTATGGATTCCCCCAGCCCAACTTGATTAATTACAGCAGACTACTGGTGAAGTTGGGGCCATGCCAATCCAAAGTAGCAAGGTATTGGGTGAAAAGCATATTTGGGCTTCAACTCAGGAGCTGTTCAGTCAATTGGCCTCACCCTTGGCTTGGGGAAGGTAGGGATTCTGTCTGTGTGCTGGAGGCCATCCTTTGTGTGGCAAACCTTGTTATTTTTGGATGGGTTTGCCTTTTCCATCTGAAATCAGTTCAGGTTCATCTTCCTAGGCTGCTATTTCTTTACCGTCAGGGCATCTAATGCTGCTGCCCTTGGGACCTCTGGTTGGCAGCAGATGGGCCATCCATCTCCATTGTCAAGGTTGGCAGTTCTGACAACCCAGATATGATGCTTCATGATCCCCAGCATCCCTAACTTGCCCTACTTCCAGAACACCTTCCAGATCCCCTCCCACACATCTGGGAGCATTGTGATCTAGTTTATGCTCTACAATTACCTTATAAGGCTATTTCCTGATACAAAATAAAACTGTCCCTTCTTCTCTCCAGCTTGCTCCCCACAGCGGCACCTGGTCACTTGATTAGGAATGTGGCTCAGCGTGGCCACAACCCCAACCAAGTTTGCTGGAGCAAAGCCCAGATAATGGCTGTAACCATTATACGGCTCAGTTACCCCACTGGAGGGCCCGTAATTGGGATTAGGGGTATAATAGGGCAAGTGCAGGGGAAAGATCAGACAGCTGTGTGGTTGATTTATCCCCTCAACCTAAGTGGAGGTTGCTGGTTGGATCCATATCCCAAACGGGATATCTCTTCCTGCTGAAGCCAACAGTTGGGTTAAGGTGAGGCACCTTAAAGGAGCAGTCATGCTGGGCAGATATCCCAAAGAACACCAGAGACCGCCAGGAAGAGGTTGCATGTGGTGATTGCTAAGAAGGCCAGGTGTCAGCAGCCAGTACTAGTAGAGGAGGCTCTGAATAATTTTCAACCCTCACTGATGTGAATGGTTAGTGCTTGGACCTGGGAGTTCAGCTGGAATGAACAATGATTACTACACTGTTTTTTGCAGGATTAGACCCTTTGTCTGCTGCTCTTTTCTTGGCCTCAGGAAATCCAGGAGAGGTGACAGGAACTAAGTTGCAAGAAGGGAGCAGTGTTTATTGGTGGTTCTCCATGCCCATGTCAGAGGGTTATCTTGAAGAGCAGTTTGAGACTTCCAATTTTGTGGCCAATTACTCTCAATTGCTCACTTAGCAACTGCATCTGTGTCAAGACATCAGGCTCACCCCGCCAACAAGGTTCTGGCTAAGCAGGTTGGTGACCTGCAACCCGGCTTCCCAGTGACCTGTAGCCAAACAAGGAAGTTGACTCAAATTTCCAAATATAAAAATATTAACAGATGATGATCCCCTACGGAGGATACCTTGATTTAGCGCTTGACCCATTATCAGGATCAAGCCACCCCCTTCACCATCCAACCATGTGATCAACACACTCATGCTCCTATTATCCATGATTCACAATAGCTATATAATAACTATCTCTCAATAAAGAATATTATCTAGTCTCCAATATTATTCCCTTGTAACTCTTCTAAAACAGCACAGTTACAACATTGGTAGCAGAAGTGGATTTTACATCCTACTTTTCCTCTAAAATCCTGCCTGTTGCCTGTACTTGCTGTGGTTAACAAATATACAAAAGAATCATGTATGGCCTTGCCGTAGACTGGACGCCCTATATGCTGGGCACTGAAATACCAGAATTTTTTTTACTATACCAAAGCATGGTCATGCTGGTCCCTGCCTTTAATGCCCTATCAGCACAAGGGCTCTTCTCAGCGCCTACTGCCACCCCTTGAGTGACTGACAAAATGTATCATGCCAGCCCACGTAGCCCAGCAACTCCATAGCTCTGCCTTTGAACCATTTTCTGGGGCCAACAACAACAACACTACAACATGGATTAATCTGTCCAGAGCAATCTGGAACAAATAAAATTTCCACAATGTTTCTGGATTGCAAGATATCCATTTGCCTCACACATGATGCGGGCACCTGGTGCAACAAATGGCATGAAGACCACACCGAGAAGAATTGGGACACCTTTAAGTGGGACTTCTTGGTAAGATTTGTAATGAAGGACACAGCTCTCATGATCATACACCAAGTAAAGAACCTGACCCAGACTGGCACAGTGAAAGAACTCACCCACGCATATGAGGAGCTCTGCCTACAAGCACCTTAAGACATATCATTTGAAAACCCAGCTATACATTTCATGTACTACAGCACCCTTAAGTCACATGTGATGAGACACATCAATTTGAACTAAGGACCAACCTGCAGAGCCTTTATCATAAAGTAGAGAAAGCAGAGCAAACATCTAACACCCTCCATAAGGCGCAGACAGGAAAAAGAGAAAGACCCAAGGACTCTCACCTGTCAGGACACTCCAGTTGCCCTCCACCAGGCAACAACAATAACAGCACAACCCATGAATCTGCTGGTTCAAATGGCCACATTAACAGGGGTTAATAGGAAATCAAATTGCACCCACTTCAGAGTCACTACTACCCAGGACAACCAGGACAAGAGAAAAGCCCAGGGAGAGCACTAAGCAAGCCCAGCTCTCCTTGCCTAACTCCTGCCTTGCCCAACAATGAGTACCAACCCAAGGACATGGACCAGTGCCCAATGATCCAGGCTCCTTAAGTAGACCCAGTCCTTTACAACATCACCAGACATCCCAATAAACTGATATCCTATCCTTTCAGTTTTCATAGTTACACCAGCTCAGCACTCCTGGACTCAGGTGCAGATTGCACGCGTTTTAGCAGAAACTTTGTGGACAAGGTCAAGTTAGCCACTGATCTCTTATGGATTAAGAACGTGGTTTTAGCTGATGAACACCACATTGCTGTGATGCAAGAGACTGCCCCCTCTCCATTGCACTAGAGAACCTGAACTCCACCATCCAAGGACCTGTCCTTGACTTCCCAAAATTTGATGTTGTACTTGGCCTGGACGGGCTACAAAAGAATAACACCCAGGTGAATTGGGGCACCTCTGTATTTACCATCAAGTGTAGAGGGTCAACCACCATATCTACCCTGATTCTGTGGATCAACTCCTACAAGGCCATGTCTTTGTACGCATTACAGAGACCCTTAAAGAAAAGAAGAACCTTAAGACAATTGACTGGGACTCCTGCCAGTACAAGATTATACACTTCAAGGACCACCAAGACACCACCACACCTCAGGATTGTGAAATTGTAGCTCGTCATCCAGAAATATTTGAAGAGGCTCTACTAGGATTGCCGCATAAGGAACACATATAGCACTCCATCCAACTCAAGGGAGCTGTACCTAAGACTCAATCCATCTATTCTCTTACCCCAAACAAAGATGACACACTACACACTTACCTCAAAGAGGTGTTGTAAAAAGGACTTATTCACCCCTCACAGTCCCTTTTGGTGCCGCTGTGTTCTTTGTGGCAAAGAAGTATGAAACCCTTTGACTTGTTACAGACTATTGAGCACTAAAAAATTATCATCAAGAATTGCTATCCACTTCCACTCATTGATGACCTCTTCAATGCCTTGGGTGGAACAACCGTCTTCTCTGAGATCAACCTGACAGCAGGCTACAACCAAATCTGCATCAAGGAGGAAGACATACCCAAGACGGCCTTCTGCACTAAGTATTTCTCATACAAGTTTATTTTACTCAACTTTGGAATGAAAAATGTGCCATCAATTTTTGTTACCTTTATGATTGAGGTCTTTTCATCACACATTGGCAACCACACACTGGTTTATCTAGACAACACCATTGTATATAGTCCCTCCTTAGAACAGCATCACAAGGTTTTTGAGGCAGTCTTTACCACCTTGGCGCATCATAAGCTACTGTCCAAGCCATCTAAATGCCAGTTCTTCCGTAAACAATTACCATTCCTTGGGCATGTGGTCTCAAAAGACGGCATCAAGCCTGATGATCAGAAGATTTAAGCCATTTTCAAAATGCCGCCACCAATAGACAAGTCCAAGTTACGTACCTTCCTGGGGATGATTGCCTATGTCTGCCAATTCATCCTGACTGTGGCGTCTTAACAGCACCCCTGTCAGCCATCACAAGCGCCAGATCTAGATTTGTATGGACCCCACAACGTGATATCTGTTTATTATGTTGAAAAGAAAAGTTGACATTGGCTCCCATCCTCCAGTATCCAAAGCGGGATGGAGATTACCAAATGGAGACCAATGCCTCTGACGCTTCCATTGGAGGATTACTGCGGATTAAAAACACCAATGGCAACTTCCTGCCAGTGGCCTACAAGTTGCGTAAGCTGTCATATTGTAAACGTTGCTACCCCATCCATGACAAAAAGCTAATAGCAATTGTACACTGTCTATTTAAGTGGTGCTGTTATCCTGAGCGCCAAAAGGAGCTCATCACCCTAACTGATCACAAGTCCCTTGTATATTTCAAAACCCAAGCCAACTTATCTGGGCGCCAGGCGCTTTGGATGGAGTTTCTTGAAAGATTCAACATCAGCATTTGATATAAGATGGGACCTGAACTTGTCATAGTGGACGTGCTCTCTTGCCTGTACATCAGAGCCACAAGAGGTGAGAACAGCCTGGACCCAGACTGGCCCCTTCTGGTGCTGTAAACCAAGGACAAAGACTTCCCCCTGGGCACCACCAGCATCACCAAGGAGAATGTTATTAAGAATGAACAACTCTTTATGGATGTTTACAGAACACTGCATCACAAAATGAACAATGAAAGCACCATTCCATACATCCACACACACCAAAAGATCAATGTCATCTTGCGCTATCACAGGGATCTAGGCCATACAAAGAGCCACAACCTTTAAAAATTCCTGAAGCACAAAGCATGGTAGCTAACTCTATACCGGGATATCCAAGAAGTTCTCAACAAATGCAAAGTATGCAAAAGGTTTGCAAAAAGCAACACTCTGCCCAAGTCTGTGTTGCCCATTTGTTCCCAGCTACCCTTCAAGGTATGGGCCCTTGACATTATGGGCCCTATGCCCAGGATACAAAACAATAAGAAATATATCATAGCCCCCATCAACTTTGCCACTTGCTAGCTGGTAGTGCAGGCGGTGAAGACACATACTGGCAACAACGTTAGACGTTTTATTAGCAAGGAGATTATCAGTAAGTTCATAAAGCCAGAACTACTGATCACAGATGGAGCAAGGAATTGACCTTCAAAAACACCAATTTATACCTAACAAAGAATGGGGTCAAGCACACAGTAACAACACCATACCATCCTCAGGCCAATGGCCAAGTCAAGTGGCTAAATGGTGGCTTAGTGCAGGCCCTTGTTTGGCACCTCAAGTAGTAAACTAACAGGGATCAGATGGAAAGGGAATAGAAGCGTTTGCAAACCATGTTCTTTCCTATCCAAGTCAGACACAAATATGGGGGGAGGTCTGGGTGATGAACACAGACAAGAGCCAATTACAGCTCAAGAAAGTGGGCCCTACTATCATATTGAAGGTAAACAAAAACAACACTTACCTGGTACAATGACTCAGCAAACACAAGCAGGACAAAGTCCTAAACCATGAACAACTATGACCCTGTAGGCACAACAGAATTAATGGGAGACTGTCCTACCAGCAACCAAACAACAACTGGTTCAGTACAGCACGTGGGCTCCTGACAACCTCCTGATGACCTGCCCCCAGAGAAGGCTGACCTTCAGCTGGGGGTGTCAAAACAGCAGGCTCAACACACCAATAAGGTTTCAACTGAAAGGGTTTGTGACCCAAAGCCCAACTTCTCAGTAAACTGTAGCCAAACAAGGAAGTTGAGTCAAATTTCCAAATATAACAACATTAACAGATGATGATCCCCTACAGTGGATACCTTGATTTGGCGCTTGAATCTTTACCAGGATCAAGTCACCCTCTTCACCATTCAATCAAGTGATCAACACAATCATATTCCTGCTATCCACAGTTCACAATAGCTATATAATACCTATCTCTCAATAAGGATTATCATCTAGTTTCCAAATATTTTTCCCTTGTAACTCTGCTAAAACAGCATAGTTACAACACTAGGAGAAGCCTTTATGTGTAGATAGTGTACTATAGTAATACATTGCCAAGAAAGGGGTCCCTTCAGTGATAAGGAGTCAGAGCTGGTATTCAATATGAACTGAGCTGGGTCTTGCCATAAGGCTTCAAGTTGTTATTCTCTTCTATATCCTCTGTTACTGAAGAAATATAAAGAGTCTCCTATAGTGTATGTGGAAAGGAAAGAGCGTTTAGAGGAAGCTCACTCAAGGCCTTGGAGCTTATGGTTTAAGTTCACTGTGTATGCTTCTAATTGCAGACAATTGAGAGTTTGGGTGAGCTTATTAAGGTAGGCTTCTGGAGATGCAGCAAGGATAGGATTCACCAGAGAGTATAATAAGGGTGGGAGTCTGGGTTGCCATCATATAGTAACTGGAAGTGTTGCAACTGAACCAATTAGAGCTCATTATTTGATTGGGAAAGACAAAATTCCAATAGAAAGGACAAAAACAAATAGAAAAAGATGTAGAATATTGTGATTAATATACCATATGTGAAAAGCCACAAGGCCACAGGGGGCGGCATAGTGGCAGGTTCCATGTAAGGTTTGAATCCAAGGTGTTGCAACAAAGTTTCCAGACTTGCCTGCCAACGTACCTTACAATACACAGGGGGCGCTCAATGAGTTGCCTCTTGACGTATCTAACAACATGAACTAATCTGATGGCAATATCAAACTGTGGACACTTCTCCTAATTAGGAGTGCTACCAATTTGATCTGCTGATCCTTGCACAAGTTATTCCTTGGCTTTGAACCCTACTTGGGAGATGCCACTATGCCATCCCCTGTGGCCTTGTGGCTTTCCCGTATAGTATATTAATCACAATATTCTACAATAAAAAAAATCTTATTCTATTAATTCTCACCTTTTCTATTTGACTTTTGTCTTCCCCAATCAAATACTAAACTCTAATTGGTTCAGTTGCAACAGTGGTAGCAGTGATAGGTTAAAAACTTACCTTAAAGAAAATTTCCTCCCAGAAAGGACAGAGTACAGCCTTAGGCTAACCCCATCAAGAGACTTTCCTGCCAATCTTGAGGGGGGCATCCCTGACAGGTACGTCATCTACCAAGACCAACTGGTACTTACAAGTGTTTATAATTGACTCTGCCTCAGTTGGACCTTTCCCAGTGCATGCTCAACCTCCAGCTGGAATCCTTTGCAGGCAGTGTGGAAGGGGCTGACGTTGTCAATTGGCTTCACTCTACCAAAACCTGCCTCTGCATCTGTCAAGTACCTGAGCCCATGTGGATTGCTACCACGTCTGGGTGCCTCACGGGGCCTGCCACTGTGTGGTTCACCAACTGGGACAGCCAAGAAATGGATGTCACTTGGGTGTTGTTCAGGGACACTGCAAAGTCCTGCTACAGTGAAACCTTTTCATTTATTGTGGTGGGAACTCCCATCCTGGCCATTAAACAGACTGGGTCTGTCCCTGAATACCTTGCCGCTTGGCAACAAGCTCTTGTGGATGCCCCAGAATATGTGACTAATGGGAATGCCATGCTCCTTACCTTGATAGTTAATCAGCTCAAACCCCATATCTGTAAATGGGTTCCTGTGAGTTGCTGTACCTCCATCAACAACTGCTATAAGGCCATTGTGGAGGCCAATAACCAGGCATCAATGGGCTTCTGAAGATCCAATGATGCACCACCCCAACTTTGTTCTGTACCTGGCAGTGCCCACAATCAAGTAGGCCGCTGCCAGCCCCGCCAACAGGAAAATGGGGTTAAGCGTCCTGCAAGGGGGGACTCCAGTTAGAAAAAATTGAGGACCAGGGAAAAACCTGAGGATTGTAGTTATGAGAGGTTTTACAACCCCACTTGACCCTCACTATCAATCCCTCCTGGCTAAGAACCCCTGTAATTACAATGTGCATGAATTTGAAGCCCTCAACGTATTCCAGGTCCACAGCAACAGCCCCATACTCCAAGCAAGCCATTCCTCAAATAAAGTAACTCACTTGGCCTATCCCTTCCATTTTTGTGGGAATAACCACAAACTATTGGTAGATACTGGGGCCAACCACACTATGGTGGATCAGGCGTTTGCTGACTCCCAACAATTGGACCAAGTACCAAGCAGATTCAAGGCAGTACCAGTAGATGATTCCCGTAGAGTAGCAATTACCCATGAAACAGTACCCTTCTCTGTGAGAATGGGGAACATCCAGGTTAAGCTCTCTGGATCAATCAGGCAGGACTCAGCCACAATTTCATTGCTGGCCTTGACTGGCTTTATCACAACCATCCCTATAATGACTGGGATACGTCTGTAATTACCCTCAATAGAAATGGGGTGGGTTTTCAGATCTACCCTGTTGAGATGAGCAAATTACTCCATGACACCGTATTTATCTGACTCACTGAGACTGGCACATACAACTTCAAGAGGGGAAGCTGGACTTTAACCAGTATTCAGTTAAAGTCATCTTCTCTATACCCACTGTGGCCTCTTCCTTGACCACCATCCCTCCATCAGCACTTGTAGCACTCCTCAAGGAGTACAAGGACATTTTCAGTGAAACACTGGACCAACTACCCCCCTCCCCAAGAGATCCAGCATGCTGTACAACTACAAGGGTTGCTTCCCAAAGCACGTCCCCTCTATAGCCTGACACCAAAAGAAAATGAGACCCTCTGCCAGCACCTTGTAGATGCACTCAACAAGGGCTTCATTTGCCCCTTGCTTTTTCCATACAGGGAGGCAGTCTTCTTTTTAGCCAAGAAGGACGGGTCCCTTTGCTTGGTCACAGACTACTGCGCCTTAAATGAGGTGATCATTAAGAATAAATACCCCCTGCCATTGATTGACAACCTGTTTGACACACTTGCAGGTGCAAAGGTCTTTAGAAAGATCAATCTCACTGCAGGGTACAACCAGGTCTGCATTACACCAGGGGATGAGGCAAAAACTGCCTTCCAAACACGCTACAGGTTGTTTGAGTGCCTGGTCATGAACTTCAGAATAACCAACACTCCTTCCACCTTTGCCATGTTGATGAACAAAGCATTTGATTAATTGATTGTGGAATGTGTTGTTGTGTACCTTGAAAACATTATTGTCTTCAGTCAAGATCAAACCACACATCTCCAACACCTCCATGCTGTCATTGACACCCTTTGAAAAAACCAGCTAAAGGCTAAGCCTTTTAAATGCAAATTCCTTAAGTCAGAGCTCCTGTTCCTTGGGCAAACCATCTCTGCCTAAGAGATAAAGCCCAACCCCGTCAAAATTAAGGCCATCACCAGCATGCCACCGCCCATCAATGTGGGCCAGGTAAGTACATTCCTAGGCATGGTTGCCTATGTGCACAAGTTTATTCCCAATTGCAGGGAACTAATTGCAACCCTCACTAAGCTCGTAAACACTAAGCAGCACTTTCATTGGACCCCTGTCAGGGATCAATCCTTTGAGACGCTAAAGAAAAGACTTACAACTGCACCTGTATTGCAGTTCCCCAATTAGAACTGCCAGTATAAACTTGAAACTGATGCCTCTGACAGAGCCATAGGGGGAGTGTTACAGGTGGAAACTGACAAGGGCGTCTTCCTTCCTGTGGCATAAAAATCCAGAAAGCTCACTGACTCAGAACAATGTTACCCTATACATGAAGTGTTGGCCGCAATTTTGCACTGTGTTAAGAAATGGTAATGTTACCTGGAAGGGGCCACCTTTCCATCCCACATCCTGACAGATCACCAGTCACTCCAGTACTTCAACATGCAGTCCCACTTGATACGCTGCCAAGCAGACTGTGTCAAGCGCCTATCCCCCTATCAGTTGCGCATTGAGTACAAGCCTGAGAAGAAACTTGTCACAGAGAATTCCCTCTCCAGGCTCTATGTGGCATCTATTACCAGGGACAATGGCTTAGACCCAGACTGGCTAATGCTGTACCTCTGTCCTGAAGCAACCTGTTACAAAGGCCTTGATTTGGTAACCATCTCCAAGTTAAAGGATAATGAAATTCAGTTCTCCACCAATGCTGGCAACGTCTGCTGCTGTGCAGAGACAGGAAAAAAGACGCCCTACATTCCCATCACACAACAAGGCAACACCATACTACATTACCACCGCACCTTGGGTCACATCAGAGGATGCAACTTCTTTGAGATCATGAAACGTAAGTTTTGGTGGCCACATATGCGCCAAGACATCCTAGACCTCCTCAAAACATGTGTGTTGTGTGAAAAGAACATCTAAACCTGCAACCCCAAGTCTTTCCTGCCCATTAAAGCCATGGAACTATTTGAGCAGTGGGTCCTCAATATTTTTGGGCCCCTCTCCAAAGACAGACTAGTGAAGAAGTATATCATTATAGCCATTGATTACTTCACCTGTTGGCCAGTAACATGGGCAACCACTAACCACACTGCCACCACCATCACCTGCTTCATTGGCAAGGAAATCATGGCCCACTTTGGGCAACTCAAACAGCTCATTACAAATGGTGGCCCTGAGCTTGTTGGACATGTCATGAAGGTGTACTGTGCCAAGAATGCCCTACAACTATAATGACAACTCACTATCATCTGCAAGCCAATGGGTGTGTAGAGAAATCAAATGGTTCACTGGTCTAACTGATTGCCAAGCTCTCACAAGAGCATCCCAATACCGCGTAGACTGAACACTTGCCCACCATCCTAATCATCTTACGGGCAAGAATCAACAGGGGTGCTAGGTTCAGCCCCAGCGCCCTGGCCTTTGGGACGCCTGAAAGTCTGAAAGGAGTGGAACAGGGGAAGCTATGGTCTACAGTTCCTGGAAAGCCCCCCTGTTGACAACTCCATCTCTAAACCAATGGCGTGCCAAAGCCTGCAATTATGAACACAAAAAAATTAAGGGAGGAACAAAGCACCTCAAGGCCAGATACACTGTAGGTGACCCTGTCTACGCTCTCAACCCTAATTCAGCTAAGTTATAACCCAATCACTTGGGGCCCTTCAAAATAGCCGCAGTCTATGATAACCACACCTATCAACTTGAAGATGCCCAAGGAAACACCAAGAAGCTTCACCACAATTGCTAACACCTCTGTCGTGCCATCCTCACACAAAGATTGTTTGTGTGGGCCTTCCAAGATCTTCTGCAGACTCTAATTCTGGTGTCTGACAACAAGCAGGGGGCAAGGGGGTGTTGCAACCAGGTTTCCAGGCTTACCTTCCAATGCATCTTACAATACATGGGGGTAATCAATGAGTTGTCCCTTGATGTATGTTGTAACTTCAGCTATAGTGTGGTATGGATGTATATACTTAACTCAATTACAATCTATGTATTACATAAGACTAATCTAAGATGATTATTCTACTTAGTGTGTATAATAAATGTATAGTTAATTTAATATCAATTATTTATTTAATAATACAAGGTAAGAGTTATATAGAGGTTTTGTGATTAAACTTAAGCCACTGATCTATTGATCAGACTTCACCTCAGATCATATTGATTATCATTGCATCAATTGGTATGATTGTTTGATGGGCTAAATAACCCTCTGAGGTTATGACCCGTTGGTCAACCAGACTAGTTGTTCATCTGAACTACAGGACAATTAGACCCTTTGCACTAGAGCCTGATTAATGTGAGGTATTGACGTCATTAATGGCTAGTTTATAATAATTGCCTTACAAAAATGTATCTAAAAACATGAACCAATCCAAAGGCAATATTAAACTTTGGGTACTTTCTCCTAATTAGGAGCACTACCAATTTGATCTGCTGATCCTCTAACAAGTTATTCCTTGGCTTCAAACCCTACTTGGGAGATGCCACTATACCACCCCCTGTGGCCCTGTGGCTTTTTCCACATATATATTAATCATGATATTATACAATAAACAACATCTTATTCTATTTATTCTGGTCCTTTCTAAAAGACTGTTGTCTTTCCCAATCAAATACTGAACTCTAATTAGTTCAGTTGCAACAAAGGAATAAGTTGTGCAGAAATCAGCAAGTTAAATTAGCAGTGCTCCTAATTAGGAGATAGTGCCCGCAATTTGACATTACTATCAGATTGATCCATGTTGTTAGATACGTCATGGGGCAACTCACTAAGTGCCCCCTGTGTATTGTGAGATATGTTGGTAGGCAAGGAGAAAAACTCAGTTGCAACACCCCCTTGCCCCCTGTTTGTTGTCAGAAACCAGAATTAGAGCCTGCAGGAGGTCTGGGAAGGTCTGCACAAATAACCTTTGTGTAAGGATGGCACAGCAGGGGTGCAAGCAATTGGGGTGAAGTGTCTTGGTGTTTCCTTGGTCATCTTCAAGTTGGTGGGTATGGTTCTTATAGACTGCAGCTATTTTTAAGGGTCCCAAGTGTTTGGGCTTCAATTTGGGTGAGTTAGGGTTAAGGGCGTAGACAGGATCACCTACAGTGTAACTTGCCTTGAGGTGTTTTGTCCCCCCCCTCAATTTGTTTGTGTCCTATGTCTTGGTCTTTGGCACGCCATTGGCTCAGGGAGGAGATAATTGTCAAGGGAGGTTTCCTGGAAACTGTGGATTGCAATTTCCCTTGTTCTACCTCTGTCAAGCTGTCAGTGGTTCCAAAGGCCAAGGTGCTGGGGCTGAACCCAGTTCCCCTGTTAATTCTCGTCCGTAAGATGAGTAGGGTGGTGGGCAGTTGTTCAGTCCAAGCGGTATTGGGGTGTTCTTGCAAGAGCTTAGCAATCAGCTGGACCAACAAACCATTCAAGTGCTCCACACACCCATTGGCTTTGGAATGGTAGGGGAATGTGACTATTCTCCGGAGGGCATTATTGGCACAATACACCTTCATGAAATGCCCTAAAAGTTCAGGTCTGCCATCTGTGATGAGGTGCTTGGGTTGTCCAAAGTGGGCCACCATTTTCTTGCCAATGAAGCAAGTGATAGTAGTGGCAGTATGGTTAGTGATTTCCCAGACTACTGGCCAGCGGGTAAATTAGTCTATGGCTATAATGATGTATTTATTGCCTAGACTGTCTTTGGGGAGAGGCCCCACAATGTTGAGGGCCCATTGTTTGAAGGGTTCCATGGCTTTGACAGGTATGACCAACTTGGGGGTGCAGGTTTGGAAATGTTTTTCTTGCATAACACACATGTTTTGAGGATTTCCAGGATGTCCTGCCGCATACAGGTCCACCAAAACTTATGTTTCATGATCTCAAAGAGGTTATGTCCTCTGATATGGCCCAAGGAGTGGTGATAATGTAGTATGGTGTTGCCTTGTTGTGTGGTGTGGATGTAAGGCGTCTTTTCACCTGTCTCTGCCTGGTGGCAGAAGTTGCCAGCATTGATGGTGAACTGGCTTTCATTGTCTTTCAGCTTGGAGATGGTTACTAAGTTAAGGCCTTTGTAACAAGTTGCCTCAGGACAGAGATAGATCATTGGCCAGTCTGGGTCTAAACTATTGTCCCTGGTGATGAACGCTACATAGAGCTGTGAGAGGGCGTCAGCTGCAACAATTTCCTTCCCAGGCTTGTACTCAATGCGCAGCTGGTAGGGGGATAGGCACTTGACCCAGCCTGCTTGGTGGCGTTTCAATTGAGACTGTGTGTTGAAGTACTGAAGTGACTTGTGATCTGTCAGGATGTGGGGTGGAAAGGTCACCCCTTCCAGGTAACAGCACCATTTCTCAATGCAGTGCACAATTGCGGCCAACTCTTTATCATGTATAGGGTAACATTGTTCTGAGTCAGTAAGCTTCCTGGACTCATACACCACGGGGAGGAAGACACCTTTGTCAGTTTCTACCCGTAGTACATCCCCTATGGCTCTGTCAGAGGCATCAGTCTTGAGTTTGTACTGACAGTTTTGATTGGGAAACTATAATACAGGCGCAGTTGTAAGTCTTTGCTTCAACATCTCAAAGGCTTGATCCCTGACAGGGGTCCAATGGAAGTGATATTTAGTGTTTAGGAGCTTGGTGAGAGGTGCAATTAGTTCTCCGCAGTTGGGGGTGAACTTGCGCACATAGGCAACTATGCCTAAAAAGGTATGCACCTGACCCACGTCAGTGGGGGTGGCATGCTTGTGATTGCCTTAAATTTGGCAGGATTGGGATTTATCCCTTGGGCAGAGATGGTGTGCCCAAGAAAAAGAAGCTCTGATTGGAGAAACTCACATTTGGAGAGCTTGGCCTTTAATTGGTTTTTGCAAAGGGTGTCAAGGACAGCACACAGATGTTGGAGATGTGCGGTTTGATCTTGACTGAAGACAATAATGTTGTCAAGCTACACAACAACACATTTCCAATTAAATCTTTAAATGCTTTGTTCATCAACATGGCAAAGGTGAAAGGAGATTTGGTCATTCCAAAGATCATGACACAACACTCAAACAACCTGTATTGTGTGTGAAAGGCAGTTTTTTCCTGATCCCCTGGTGCAATGCGGACCTGGTTGTACCCTGTGGTGAGATCAATCTTATTGAAGACATTCACACCTGCAAGTGTATCAAACAAGTTGTTGATTAGCGGTAAGGGGTATTTGTTTTTGACTGTCACCTTGTTTAGAAAGTGCTAGTTGGTTACCAAGCAAAGGGAACTGTCCTTCTTGGCTATGAAGAAGACTTCAGCCCCATATGGCAAGGGGGAGGGGCAAATGAAGCTCTTATTGAGCGCTTCCATAAGATGTTGACAGAGAGTCTTGTCTTCCTTGGGCGTCAAGCAATAGAGGGGGCATGCTTTGGGAAGCAACCCTTGCAATTGGACAGCATTTTGTATTTCTCTTGCAGGAGGTAGCTGGTCTAGTGTTTCACTGAAGACGTCCTTGTACTCCTTGAGGAGTGCTACAAGTGCTGTTGGAGGGGTGGTGGTCAAGGAAGGGGATGCAGTGGGTATAGAGCAGATGACTTCAACTGAAAACTGATTAAAGTCTAGCTTCCCCCTTGAAGTTGTATGTGCCAGTCTCAGTGATTCAGACAAATACGGTGTCATGGAGTAATTTGCTCATCTCAACAGGGTAGATATGAAAACCCACCCCATTTCTATTGAGGGTAATTACATATGTATCTTAGTTGATATATGATCAGTTGTGTTGAAGCCATTTGAGGCCAGCAATGATGTTGTGGCTGAGTCCTGCCATGATTGGCCCATAGAGTTTCACCTGGATGTTCCCCATTCTCACAGAGAAGGGTACCATCTCAAGGGTGATTGTCACTCTGCAGAAGTTGGCTACATGTACTGCTTTGAATTGACTAGGCACTTGATCTAGTTGTTGAGCATCTGCAAATCTCTGGTTAACCATGGTGTGATTGGCCCCAGTGTCTACCAAAAGTTTGGTGGTATTTCCACAGAAATAGAAGGGGTAGGCCAAGCAGGTGATTTTATTGTAAGAATAACTGGCTTGAAGGATGGGGTTGTCACTGTGGACTTGAAATACGTCTAGGGTCTTGACATCATGCACATTATAGTTGCAGGGGTTTTGGCAAAGAGAAATTGGGAGTGTGGGTCAAGTGGGATTGCAGAACTTTTTGTATCTACAACCCCCAGGCGTTTCCTGGTCCTCAGTTTGTGCTATTTGGAGTTCCTCCTTGCAGGGAGCTTAGCCCCATTCTCTTGTTGGTGGGGCTGGCAGCAGCCCACCTGATTGTGGGCACTGCCAGGTGCAGAACAAAGTTGGGGTGGTGCATCATTGGATCTGCAGAAGCCCATTGATACCTGGTTATTGGCCTCCACAATGGCCTTGTAGCAATTGTCAATGGAAGTACAGCACCCCACAGGAACCCACTTGCAGATGTGGGGCTTGAGCCCATTGAATATTAGTGTAAGAATAATGGTGTTCCCATTGGTTATGACTTCTGGAGTGGCAGCAAGTGCTCGCTACCAGGAAGTGAGGTACTCAGGGATGCTGCCTGTCTGTTTGATAGCAAGTAGAGGGGTCCCCACTACACTGGGCAAGAAGGTTTTTCTGTACTGGGACTTGACAGCGTCCCTGAAGGATGCCCAAGTGACTTCTTGTTCTTGACCTGCCCAGTTGGTGAAACACACAGCGGCAGGCCTCATGAGGCGCCCAGACGCAGTGGCAACCCACATGTGCTTGGGCATTTGACAGATGCAAAGACGGGTTTTGGTAGAATGTAGCCAGCTTACAATGTTGGCCCCTTCTACACCACCTGCAAAGGACTTGAGCTGGAGGTTTAACATGCGTTTTGAAAGGTCAAATAGAGGCAGGGTGATGCTTATGTTGTGCTATCCCAAGTGGAGAGAATTGTACACACTTGTAAACACTAGCTGGTACTGGTAAATAACTTTTCCTTCAGGGATGTTTTCCTTGGGGATTGGAAGGAAGATTTCTTGGTGGGGAGTAGTCATACAGCCTGTACTCTGTCCTTTCTTGGGGGAATTTTCTTTTAGATAGGTTGTGAACCTACTTCTTCTACCACTGTTGTAACTGAGCCAATTAGATTTCAGTATTTGATTGTGGAAGACAACAGTCTAATAGGAAGGACAAAAATGAAGAGATTAAGATGTAGTTTATTGTAGAATATTGTGATTAATATACCATATGGGGAAAGCCACAAAGCCACAGGGGGTAGCATAGTGGCAGGTTCTATGTAAGGTTAGAAGCCAAGGAATAAGTTGCACAGAAATCAGCAAGTCAAATTGACAGCAATCCTAATTAGGAGATAGTGCCTGCAATTTGACATTACCATCAGATTGATCCATGCTGTTAGATACATCCTGGGAGTGACTCATCAAGCGCCCCCTGTGTATTGTGGGATGCATCAGTAGGCAAGGAGGGACACTCAGTTGCAATAGAAAGGTGGTTTGAAAATAGTGCAGCGGTAACCAATGTTGTATGTAAGGGTGGCATCTGGCAGGAAGGTATACCACTCAGTCTCAGGTTGACAATTGGGATTATGTAGTAACTGTACCAAGCAATCATTGGTCTGTTCCACTATCACATTTGTCTGAGGGTGATAGGGTATGTACAGGGTTTCACAGATTCCCATCAATTGATCAAGACAATGGATAATATAGCCAGCAAATTTGATCCCAACTTCAGTCAACAGAATCTGGAGGCAGCCATGCTTGTATATGATGTCCTTCAGGATGGAGATGACAGTCACTAACACAGGTTGTTTGAGGATTGCCTTGAAATCTATCTCCTCATTCAGAGGATAAGTGTATATAATTATCAACTTGTTATAGTCATTTGTGACTGGCAAGAGACCCTTAACATTGATTAAAACAGTATTGAAGGCAAAACCAGGGTAGACAAGTTTGTGCTATAACTTTTTAACCTTAAGTTTTTCAATGTTTCAGTTGTGACAGGCAGCTAGAGCTTTCACTACATCTTAATACATGTCTTCTCAGAAACAATGTGCTTTGACAGGGAAAGAGTTTCCTGAATCCCATCATGGCCAGTGGTCTCATGAGCTATCAACAAGTCTATTTGCAAGGATGGGTGGATATATGGGGCAACTGTTAGCATTTAAACTGTCTACATGTAACATCCTCAATGTCAAAAAATTTCAAAAGAAATCTGTATTTTATTGTATGTTTATTATTTTTAGCTTAAATGATTTGTTCTTAATACTAAGAGCTAAATCTGATTTTAAATTTCAAGTTTTAAGTAAAATTGTAAAAAATAAAGCCAAAATAAAATTAAGGATTGTCAACATGGAGGATGTTACATGCAGACAGTTTAAACTATGATGGGGTTCATATAGGTTATCCACAGGGTCCCCACACAGCTTTAAGAGCTGGCATTTTTTGTCCTTGATATCAGATATTAGCTTCTTGAGAACCTTCTGTACTTTAAATTCAGAACCTGAACGTAAAAATGCGGGATTGTCAAATCCTTGGTCCAAATTTTGAATCACTTTTGTGGGATGGCCTTTTTAATTAAATTGATTTTTTATATTTTTATTCAAATTTTTAAAAACGTGGGAACTCATAGACACTTTGAAAATTTCAAGTTAAACTGCACATTTCCAATGGACAAAATGGATTAACTCAAATCAGATTTGAAGCGTTCAAACCCATTAACCATTTTCATTAAGTTTACTATGTTTTTTAAAATTTTGGGATTATCAAATCCAAGAACCAAATTTTAAATCACTTTTGAATGCCACTAGTAAACTCAGATATTAATTGTGGGAACTGAAATACAGGTTGAATATACAGTAAGAACCTAGGACAAAGCAACTCAAATCAAGAAGCTCCACTCTGGATAAAATCAAATGAAAAATCCAATCTCAACAACCATGTTTAGACATGAAATTAAGTGAAATGTAAAATTTTCTAAACTGGAAATGATGCAATATTCTGCACTATAAATCACTAATATAGCAACCACAAACCCATACAATGATATATGAGCTACCCTCCTGATGACGCAGAATTTTTTTAAAAGTTTTTTGGCCCCCAGTGTATCCAGGGGCCATGAAACTTTTAAAAAATCAAGAAAGAAGGAGAGGTGGGAAAGAAAAAACTCAAAAGTGAAACATCACTGTATTACTACACTATGTGTTAATGGATTGCTATTAAGTATACTTGTTACAGTAGATTTTTAAAAACACTAATAATAAAATAGAATTATATATTATAATCTATCTTATCATGTTGTCTTTTCCTTGATGTTTTGATAGTTCATTTGCTGTTGATAACGTGCTTGCAATTAATTGGATAGTTTCACCTCCGGTTGCCTTTGCAATAGGAAATCAAGTTGCCTCCCTGAGGCCAGCTGTAGTTGCAGAGGCAACTTGATTTCCTATTGCCAAGGTAACTTAAGGTGAAACTATCCAATTAAATGCAAACACATTATCAACAACAATGAAAAATCACCACAATAAGGAAAAGGTGACTTGATAAAAATAGATTGTAGTATATAATTCTACTTTCTTATTAGAGCTTTCTAATTCAGTTAATAGTAAGCATCTAAATTTTAGCTGTCCTAAAATGGAATTGGGTGATTTTTGAGAATGCCTATGATCCCCAAAAGAATTGGTACAGATGCACTCTAGATCCTTTGAACTCCTGTTTTAGATGCCCATAAATTATATTTATTTCAAATTCACCGCAATTATAATTTGAAACTTGGTTCTTGGATTTGACAATCCCGCAATTTCAGATTTGTTAATTTTCACATGATGTCTATGACTTGTTTGATATACAGGAAATCTCAAATTGTACATAAGAATCCCGCATTTCTGATTCATGTATCCACCTTTGTTTGTTGTGAATAATGGCATTCATCAAGTTTCAATTTCGCCTTTGTTGGGCCATTTTGAAGACAAATCTCTTGCTTTTGCTTTCAACTCTCAAAATGAACTGGCTTCCGCTTCAGGAAATATGATTGTTTGGTTTCCTGACTCTGCGCAAATCACTTGCCCCACTCATGCTTGTGGCAAGTGATCCTACCGTCCTGGTAGTGTTTTGTGGTATTCTTAACCACTATATATTCCATTTCACATTCACCAATAAAAATTAAGTTCTATTCACATTTTTGTCTTTGTGTCTTCTGTACTTCCGCGCCTCTCTCTAGCCACACCTAGTAGAGATTATTCATCCAGGGCCGCAAGGTAAACACTATTGCCTTTCCTGTCATCTAACCAAGACTTAGTACAAATCCAATCCTAAGGTTAGGATTCCCCGTTGTGTGTCTGTGCCGCGCCTCAGAACACAACAAAAATGGTGCTCACTACAGGGGCTGTAAGCCCCTCAGTTATCACTTTTGCATCTACGTTTGAAGGTTCCTTGCCTCCGCCTATTCAGGAGTTGACCTTGCCTGAAATTACCAGCCCTCCTATTGAGGAAGACATCACCAACCCGCCTATTGTCCCTACTGTATTGAACCTTGGGAATGGTCCCCGCTTAGTTGCTTACCCTATGGGTACCCCTGACTTAGAACAAGTCATGGCGGTAGCCCTTGGGATAGCTTGGGACTGGGCCATCCCTCGCCTTCAGTTACAGTTTAGCCGTGCTGAATACTATGAGTTAATTATGGCCCCTCAGTTTCCACAACACCTCCTCCCAGCAGCTGGCTCTGCTGATCATCTGCTTTCATCCTTTGTACAGCCTGCCGTGGCCCACCACCAGATGGTGTTGGGACTCCACGTTTAAGAAATCTCATCTCTACAAGCAGCTGTTACCCATCATTGGGACCAGTTTGCTGCCTACCAACAATGGATTCATTCCCTGTTCACCCTGATATCTGACAATCAGTGTGATTTGGTCACCTCTCAAACAGGTTTAGCCAATTCCATTGAGCGAGTACGCCAGTCCATCCCTGAGTATGTTAGGGAGCAACTACATGAGTTTCACCAGTTAGAACAACCCTGGCACACTCAAGTAGACTCCACCTTAAATGCTTATCTCTCCAATTTTGAGCTCCTAGTGCAACAGCTCAATGCATTCAGTGTCTATTCCTTTGAACAATTGCAACAGGTAGCTGACCTTGCAGCCCAAGGTCTAAATAAGCTCAGCGCGGAATTTGATCAAGAGAGAGCTACCACTGCCGCAGCTATTGCCAAACTTCAGAGTCAGGTGAATGAGCTGTCCACTCCCAAACCTGATGTTCCTCCTTCTCCTCCTGCTGATGATCTGGTGGACAGAGAGCAGAAAATCTGAGAAGCCATCTGGGAATTACGTTCTTCCACTTGTAGCCAAGGACGTCCTACTGAAATGCCTCAACCTGATCCCCAGGTTCTTGCGCTGACTGCTCAGGCCGCTGAACTACAGCAAAAAGTTGCTGCTTTATGTGAGGTAGTGACGGCTGCCGCTAGTCCACTCAGGGTTAACAAGGAGGATGGCTGTTGTCCTGGTTTGGTGGGGGCTCCTCAAATCCACTGTGCGTGAGAGTTGATTGCCCTAGCTAATGAGGTGGATCATTTGAAATAAGACCAGACTGAGTTGGACAGGGACGTAAAAGAGATGAGTGAGTTGATTGATTTGGTAAACAACAGATTTGCCCCTTGCCTATCAGTGGGGCTATTCCTTACCTCTCAACTGGCTGAGCTCTCCACTGTAGTCACTACCCAAGGACAGCGCCTAGATGTGACTGAGCAACAGACCACTCTAGCCAACACTATGAGTGCCAGAACCACCGAGACTTTGACGGCCCTTGAAGAAAGTGTTTGACAACTGTGGGCTAGACAACCCCCCTCTGAATCTGAAGCTGAGTTCTCCCCGCGCATAAATTTACTCAATAGCAACAATGGTGGTCCAACTCCTGAGGCACACTTCAAGCCTACTTTTAAGCAAGTCTTTGATCCTAAAACCTCGATTATTGCAGCCTTCTTAACTATTTACAAGACTGCTATGAGACAAGCATCAGACAAAGTTAAGAAAGAACATATTCTGACTTGCCTACACCCGACCTGTCAAGAGGTAGTTGTACCAGAGCTGCCCTCCATTGAGACCTGGGAGGACATGAAACAGCTCCTGATTGACAAGTTTGGTGGTGATCTTAGCCTGGAGGTGAAAAAGGATGCTTTCATGCACATATCCTTTAAGCCCAAGGAGACATTAGCTGAATTTGCCAACAGATTTTACATGGAGGGACAACAGTTAATAACAAGCAGACAATTGATGGCGCATGAAGCATATATGGCCTGCGCCCAGGCCCTCAAGGTGAATCAACTCCTATGCCTTCATTTCAAGGCCCACAAGGCTATGCTGTCCTCCATTAAAAGTATAAAGACACTGCTCCAAGATATGCATCTTACTCATTCTGGGGCAGTTGTTTGGGAAAGTTGTGCCGCTTCCAACTCTGGCTCCTCTTCTTGCGGCCCTTGTATCCTCACTATGATCTCCCAAAATCCTCCTCAACGTCAAGGTTGCCACAACTGAGGTCAGATAGGCCACCACTCTCGCGTCTGCACCAATCTGCGGGTTGAAGGAGCTGATCCCAAGGATCAGTCGGGAAAAGAACAGTCAACCTAGAGGCAGAGACGCTCTTGGTTGACAATTCTTCCCAGTCTCCTCCTACACCCCCGCCTGCTACTGACTCTGAGCCTGTTGATGATGAAGCTCCTCCTATCCTCCTCCTGTTCCATGACATTTCTGACAATTCTGATGTGGATGAATCTGATGTTGAAGACCATGATGCATATGGGTATTCTTTTCTTGCTGTCCTTGAGACTATTGCTGTTCCCTACAAGCTACAATCTGGGAAGACTACAACTACCACCAAGCCCTTGTCTGAGGCCAAAGCAGTTGTCTCCCGCCCCTATCTTACTCAGGCAAAACGGTCCCCTGTATTAGTGGAATCATCAGAGGAAGCTGCCAAAGTTGCAGACGCTGTTTTCAAGAATGTATCTGTCTCACCCCCTCTCCAAACTGTATATAAGGAGTTTCTGGGACTACAATGCATGATTGAGAAATGGGACAAGGAACTAGCTGAGGCACAGGATATCTTGACTGTTCTGCCACCCTTTGGACGCACCACCACCCGAGTAGAGATATCTATCCAAAAGGTCAAGATCAAAGCCGTCCTGGACACTGGTTCTCCTGTCAACGTTGTTTCTTCTAAACTGATGAAGAAGCTTAAGCTGGCCCCTGATCTCAACTACCATCAATACTATGGCACCGCTGGTCTCTCCATGACTTGTGCCATTGGTGCGTACTCTGCCTTACCAATGCAATTTGGTAAACTCCTGTTGGCTGTGCCGGCTGTTGTTCTAGAAAATGAGAGCTATGACCTTTTGGTTGGTACCCAGTTCCTTTGGGAATATAATGGGATCATCAACCTAAGGGATGATTATCTTTCTATCCTAGGGTACAAAGTCCCTCTGATCTTTGAGGAGCCAATCAAAGTTCCTGGTAAACGTTTGAAGACATGTACTCTAGAGTACCCCACTGGAGTTTTTACCCTAAAATACCAAACCCATTCCACCAACATGAAGTGTCCTCTCATGGCTTGTCCTGCAACTGAGGGAATCCCTCTCATGGCCACGTCTGCTATCACCATTCCCCCAGGCTCTCAGGCTATCATAGACTCCCAGATATCATATAAACTACCTGAACAGACTTTCCTAGAGCTGTACTCCCCTCCTTTGCTGGGGCGTAATGAGCCTTACCTTTGTCCTGGAATTCTAGACGTTTCCCACAAGTATCCCGTTCAATTACTAGTTGCCAACCTTACTGCGCTTCCTATGACTGTATCCAGAGAAAAGGTTGTTGGTTACAGAAAGTTGTTAAATGCCCCTGACGTCTTGTCACTTCACCCTTTTGGAACGTTTCAAGACTTTAAGCTACCTGAAGACAAGCCTCAAGTCCTATCTCTGTTCACTGCTCAAGCCTTCCCTCAGTTGTCCCCAGTTCAACAGAAAGAGGTGCTTGATTTACTAGACCAGTTCTCAGACATCTTTGCTAAAGATAGTACTGATTATGGGCTAGCCAAAGGTGTGATTCATCAGATTGACACAGGAGATGCTCCCCCCTTTTGTGCCAAGCCATACTGCCGCAGCCAAGTGGAAGATGTGAAGGTTTCTAAGGAGCTCAAATAACTGCTGGATGCTGGACTGCTAGCTACCTCTCAAAGTCCCTGGGCTTCCCCCTGCTCATCTTAAAGAAAAAGAATGGTGGACACAGGATTGTGATGGACTATTGAAGGTTGAATTCTCTAATTAAGAAAGATTCCTATCCCTTACCGCGCATTGATGACGCCCTTTGACGCCTTAGAGGTTCTAAGTTTTTCTCTGCCATGGATTTGGCATCTGGCTACTGGCAAGTTGACCTCTCTCCTGAAGACCGTCAGAAAGCTGCACTCATCACTATCAGAAGGATTGTTTGAACCTACCCGCATGCCACAAGGGCTCTGTAATGCCCCGGCAACTTTCCAGAGGGCCATGGATTCCATCCTGTGTGATTTGAAGTTGTCGTGTGTCTTGGTCTACCTAGATGATATAACAGTCTTCAGCACAACTTTCACAGATCACCTAGCCCATCTTAAAGAGGTGTTCATAAAGATCCAAGAAGCTGGCCTCAATTTAAAGCCTTCTAAGTGTGCCTTCTTCAAAGAGCGCCTTGAATTCCTGGGCCATGAAGTAACCCAAATGGGAATTTGTCCAATGACCAAGAAGGTTGAAGCCATTGACAAAATGCTTCCGCCCACCAACCTCCAAGAAGTACAAGTCTTTCTGGGCATGATGGGTTACTATAGACAATTCATTCCTGATTTTGCTGATACTAGCAAACCCCTGGTCCAACTATTGCGTAATGTCCCTTTCAAATGGACCGCCAGCCAACAGCAAGCCTTTGAGACTCTAAAGCAGAAACTCAAAGAAGCACCCATTTTAGTGTACCCCAATTACAATAAGGAATTCATCTTGTACACTGATGCTAGTGACCTTGCTATTGGGGCTATCTTGGCTCAGCTCAATAATGAAGGTGTGGACCACCCTGTAGCCTATACTTCCCAGGTGCTAAATAAGCATGAAAAGAATTATAGCGTTACAGAGAAGGAGTGCCTTGCTGTGCTGCATGAAGTCAAACAATTCCGCCACTATGTGTATGGTACCCATTTCACTGTCGTCACTGACCACGCTTTGCTCAAATGGTTACAATAACTTAAGGAGCCTGAAGGACGCTTAGCCAGATGGGCTCTCTGCCTGCAAGGTTATGATTTCACTGTGCTCCATTGCCCCAGGATTCAACATCAGAACGCTGATGGGTTATCCCAAATGCCCATCCTTGCCCTACATCCTGCTGAGGCAGACCAACTGTACAAGCTAATTGGCTACCCTTCTTCCTGGGAAAGTGAGACAGAAGAGGTTTGACTTGCCCTGTCCAAATTGTCTGAAGACACCCTCATACGCAACAACCAACTCTTCAAGAAGGTACAGGGTCAATACCTGCCATACGTGCGCCCCAGTCTTTGCCTCTCCTTGGTGTCACAAGCTCATAAGGAAACTGGCCATGGAGGCATTGCCAAAACCTTTGACTGGCTTCAGAAGAATTACTTCTGGGAGAATCTTTGCCTGTTGATCCCAGATGTCATAGCTAGTTGCCATGACTGCCAACTTCAGAGGCCCTGAGCTGCTTCCCATGAGTTCAAATTGGTTCCCCTTCAACATGCTTTTCACACTGTCAGCATTGATGCTGTAGGTCCTCTCCCCCGCTCACGCTCCGGATGCCGCTTTATCCTGATTGCTGTTGACCACTTCAGCAAGTGGTTAGAAGCTTGCCCTACTAAAGACATCACTGCTAAGACTACCGCTGCCTTCCTGCTACAGGATGTTTTCTACCGCCATGGCTGTCCTCAAGTGCTGTTATCAGACAACGGAACCAACTTCAATGCCAAACTTGTAACCTCTGTTGTTGAAGCTCTAGGAACTCACCAGTCTTTCTCTGCCCCCTATAATCCTTCCACTAATGGAGCAGTTGAGCGTGCCAACTTGACACTGGTTTCTATCATGAGAAAACTCACCTACTCTGACGCTGCCAATTGGGATCTATACTTACCTGCTGCACTCTTTGCCTATTGTCTGAGCAGGCATTGGATTACAGGGTACTCCCCCTTTGCCATGTTGTATGGGCGTGAAGCCACCACTCCGTTGCTCTTGGGGGTTCCCCTACTCTCCTCTGATAAGGCCATGAACCCTGACAACCACATCAAAGACTTAGTCAACCGCATCATTGATATACAGGCCACAGCCTACACTTCCGCCTATAAGTCTAAGATGCTTGAGCTCTCTCCTGAAAACGCTGGGCGCTCCCCCTTGCCTGAGTTTGCTGTTGGTGACCATGTCCTATACTATCAACACTATGTGGGTGGGCGCGCGCACAAACTAGACTCCCTGTGGATTGGTCCTTTAGAAGTGACTTTTAGACAAGGGTCTGAGTACACTGTAAAGCTCCTCTCCAGTGGTCGCCCTTTTGCCCGTGTACACGCCAAGTTCCTCTGCAAGTATCACCCCCCAAAGGCCAATCTAGAGGGGGGCAATGTTGTGAATAACGGCATTCATCATGTTTCAATTTTGCCTTTGTTGGGCCATTTCAAAGACAAATCTCTTGCTTTTGCTTTTGACTCTCAAAATGAACTGGCTTCTGCTTCAGGAAATATGATTGTTTAGTTTCCTGACTCTGCGCAACTCACTTGCCCCACTCATGCTTGTGGCAAGTGATCCTACCGTCCTGGTAGTGTTTTTTGGTATTCCTAACCACTATATATTCCATTTCACATTCACCAATAAAAATTAAGTTCTATTCACATTTTTGTCTTTGTGTCTTCTGTACTTCCGCGCCTCTCTCTAGCCACACCTAGTAGAGATTATTCATCCAGGGCCGCAAGGTAAACACTATTGCCTTCCCTGTCATCTAACCAAGACTTAGTACAAATCCAATCCTAAGGTTAGGATTCCCCGTTGTGTGTCTGTGCCGCGCCTCAGAACACAACATTTGCTGAGTTTTGTCTTTAGTTATTGAGTTATCTGCTCAAAGGGTTTGAAATTTGCCAGTTTGGATAAATCAAAAGCCGTCAAATTAGCTGGGTGACTTTATTAAATGTTTATTTTTCACTCAGCTGAGTGGCCGGCAAATGTGATGCAGAATTTGGACCAAGGATTCAACAATACTGCATTTTTAAATTTAGGCTCTGGATTTACAGCATTCATAACAGCTTCTTCTCACACAAAGAAGGGCTTTCTAAGGGCTTGTCATACAGGATTAGGTTGTAGAAGAACCCATGGCAACAGTTGGGAGGTGGAAGAGGTAATCCATATTCTGGTGAACAGCACCAGCCCAGTGGGTAACCTTATATTCATAAGCCTGCAGCTTGATAGCCCAGCATGCCAGGCGTTGTAGGGTGAGGTTGCCAGGGCATTTGCCATGGAAGAACATTGGTATTGAGTTTCTTGGAATCCCAAACGGGTGGTCATCATGGTTGGCTACTTTACCATATTGAACCATGAAGCTAGTTCCAATAAGTATGCCATAGCTGTAGCTCTGCAAAGTAATGGTCAGTGCAGTCATCATCAGCCTTTCAAAGCAAGGAGGGAGAGAGGATTAGGCACCCTTAGCCTTAGAAGTCTGAAGGCCCACAGTGTCATAATCCTTGTGGTAGGTTAAGTCTGGTGCTAACTTCAACTTATTAACCAGATAGGAAGAATTGATAACACCCCGGGCTCCAGAGTCAAAGATAGCTTGCACATGGGTTTTGCTGACCACCAAGTTGTGATACCTACAGTCTTGATGGTCTTATATGATCACCACAGCCTTAGAGGCCTGGTGTGCAATTAAACTTTTGTAACTGTTTGATATGGTAGCCATGGTAGCTTCAACAGCTGGGCTAACTTCTTTAAAGGAATCTTAAGGGTGCAGAATTGTTTTGGTGCTTAATAGCTTAAAAGATCCTTCTTTACTATCATCCTTGTGTGCAAAACATTCCCAGGTTGAGTCAGCTGTTCAGCATAAGGTGGCAATACAATATGTTGGTCCTTAAGGGGATAACTGTTTCATGGCAAGGTTTTATGCAGAAAGTCCAGCTATCAACAATGAGGACCCAGTGGGTGAATCCTCTTGCGCCCTCTCATTGAGAGAATCCCCAGAGTCTGGTTGATGAAGGGAGCTAACCAATAAAGAGCCATCAGCAGATTTTGGCGCAAAGGAGCAACAAGCACCCGGTTCAGGCACAGACTTTGCATGGGGGAGAGGAGGGAGGTGAAGCCACAAATGCAGCCAAGGATTTCTCCCTTTCCTGGCTGATCCATAGTCTTTGAGTTATCTTCATTGACCTTTTTGGTATCCAAATTATCAGCCTCTTCTTCCTTGTTCTGACCAGCATGAGGCAGGGTTGCTGTCAAACCACCAAACGTGATAGAGGTCTTGCTATCAGGCCCCCAGGGAGGCTCCAGGATAGCTAATGAAGATGCACTGGGGTGAATATACCATAAATTGCCTCTGTGACTGTGATGGGAGTCAGGGAGGGGCAATGTTATATAGATCTTCTGAGAGAGGGAACTACCAGCTCTAGTATTCCCATGTGGTCCTATTAAGGCTCAGGGGTAATAATTGCTGAGGCATCTGCAATTTTTTTGCTTAGTCGGTCCTGGAGAGAGTCAAGGAGGGTATGTTGAGCATCCAGCTCATCTACCTATCATTTATTTTGCTGAAAAGCCAGGGCCAATCCCTCTTCCAAAAGACCCATCCATCTCCCTGGAGCTGCCACAGTCTCCTGAAGCTCTGTGATGGTTGAGCCCTGATGATTATGCTGCTCCTGAAGAGCAGAGGTTCCCATAGTGCAGCTGTTTGGGTTATCTCCTGACTCTCTAGGAATCTTTTGCAGATGACCCTGGAGCTCTAGGCATCACGCTGCTCTATCTGGGTGGGGGTCAAGGAAGAAAGGGCTGTCCCTATCTTGCTCACCATAGCATCGTTCCAGAGCAAGGGTTGACAGCTTGTGAGATGGGTTGCTCAAGGTTGAGGGGCCTAGCTGTTAATGGAGCAGCCACCAGCTTGTAGGCAGCCAGGATTGAGGGGGATTCCATCAGGAGAACAATTGAAAGCAGTGGAAGAGAGCTCTCAATACCAGGCTTGCTTTATAGAAGCAGGATCCAGGGAGCCAGAGAAATTTCTCAGTACAGTTCTTTTGGCTATGGGACCAAGTTTCTTGGATGTCAAGAAGGCAAGAGATTGTTCAATAGTGTTCATCCAGGAGATCATGCTTGACTCAGAGCAGGTAGCTTCTAAAAGTTGTTGGTGGTTAGGAAACCTTTGGCTTAAGCATGATTGATTATAGAGAGAACCAGAGAGTCTACCAGGTAGCAATCCAGAAGCAGTGAAGGCCAGTCCTGGGATGGGTTGAGAAGAAGGAGCCGCAATTATAGGTAGGGGCCTCTCTCCCTCCAAAAAAACAGGGCCACAGGGGTATGAAAGAGAGGGGGCTGTGATCTTTATAAGCCATAAGAGCCAATGCCGTAAAAGATGCAGTTTGGGTGCAAGATTTCTACAGATAGTTAGTCTACTAATTCTTTTTATTAACACTATTCTGGCAAATGGTATAAGGACAGCCTATAATAAGGACATAAGCATATAGGAAGATAATAAGACAAGCCTGGTTATTTACTTAACAGTCAAGAAGGTTATTTAGTGGGGCAGTTAAATACTAATTGGCTAGAGGAGGCACCTTCTGGAGTGATTGCTGTAAGGAAGCAAAAGAATGGTAGCAGGGGAAAAGGACAGCATGATAAGAATCAGTTCCAATGGCCTCCTTGATTTGGAAAGTGGCTCAAAATAGCTGCAACCCCAGCCAAGCTTATAGAAGTGAAGACCAAGTTATATGCACAATCAAGGTATGGCTTGGTACACTTTTGGAGAGTCAGTAGTTGAATTCAAGAGCCTAACAAAGCAAATGCATTAAAACAATTGAAAAATTGCATGATTTTTTATTGCTTTTAACATAAGTGAACGTAAGTTTGGCCAATTTATTCCAGAATGCAACAAGTTGATATGTATAAAACTTTTTGTATTGGGGATGGGCTGCCTTATCTTCTGAATGTGCTGTATGTTGGTAGCTGACTGGGGGATAATGGGAATTGGCACTTGGGTATATAAATCAGTGGAATTTTCAATCCCTTCTGCCCTTGGCAGCTGGTAGAGTTTGGCTCTCCCTCCTCCTCATTATCCTCATTTATTATTTAAGGCTTGTAGCTAGTATCAAGGAGAACTTCACCCTCCTTAAGCATAATTGAACTAGGTGCATTTTTGGTATTTGATTGTGTATACCAGATAGACATATGCAACTTTTTTATTAACAGTTCTGAATTTGGCAGCCTGTTAAGACTTTCTTATAAAATTTAGGACCTTGGGAGTAATGCTCACAGATGTTCCATTATAACATGTATGTATATGGGTTTGTATTACCCAGTCTTCTTATTTACTGAATGTGTTGTCTTTTGCTTCTATGCCCACACATACAGGGATTTCGTTAGTAGGTCCTCTGGGGTGCATGCAACCCAGAGCACTCTGCTAGATGCACCTGTTTGCTGTGTTGGTTGCATCTTTATTTTCCATTGAAGCAGATAAGAAGTTGCTTTTCCCATGCTTTAATATATTTCAGATTATTTAGACTAATTCAGATGTTGAAGTGCTTCTATCTCATGCTGTATTATCTGTTTGTGTGTGGTGGTTCTCTATGTTTGACCGAACTGGCCCAATCTGGGTTATTCTTGTCAATCTAATGATATTTCTTTGACCTTGGGGGCGTTGCACCCAAAATTAAGCCAAGGAAAGTTGCATTCGATATTTGTTTCGGATTGCATGCATAAATTTAGACAGCTGAGCACTGAGATAGTGCCTGACATGATCTGTTGCCGTTTTGACTTTGTACGCTGTTGATTTGATCTGCCGTTACCCATATTTCCATATGTGGGGTTTGCGTTATAGTGCACAACTTATGTGGGCCGTGCTCAAGATATAGTAAATATAAGAGGTCTTTGGGTGTGGGTGAGCTGCTTGCATTTAAAGATGATGATCTTGCTGCATGCTTGATATAAGCGTTGTGTATTTGATTTGGCCAGTAAATCCATAATTTCTGGTGATATATAGATCTGGTTTTGTGTTTAATGTTATATGTGCACTTTAGTTTTCTCTGTTTTGGTTTGTCCGTCTAAACAGCTCTGAAAGTAAGTATGCTTTCTTCCTCAAAGTTCCCCATTGCAGCTATGATCATCTTTGCTCCACCAAAAATACCAATTAGACCCCCAGTACCATTTTCAACTGCCACGGTTTACCTGTGCCCGTGTGGCATATATAGCTCTTAAAGCTGATATTGGCATTACAAATGACTTCGATAAACAAATTCCCTAAGCAACTGGAAACTTCCGTAGTAAATATGTCAAATAAAAACGTGAATCGATTAAACCAATCGCCAAATAAGGGGTTTGAAGAAAAGCATGCCAGGTAGAATCCAAAAATAACTCAGAATCAACCAATCATGGACAACGGAAAATGGGGACCAGTAAGGTTAACACGGATATTTTTAAAAATCAACACTGAGAAATCCAATATTTAGTTAAATGTTTCTGGTATTCTTTAAAATAACATACAGGATGTAATAAATAATGGTAGGAATAACATACCGTTCGAAAGGTAATAATTAGTCATGCACATGTCAAAATAAAGATTAGAGTTTTAAATATATAATCTTTGTTATTTGGTACGGAATGTTTTTGTAGAATATTATAAAACTTTAAATTTATCATTATTTCATTCATTAATTTTAGAGTATTTTATTTTTAGTTTTGCTTAAGGAATTATTGGTATCAAACTGGTATGTTTTTATCCTCTTCTTTATGTTTAGGTGGGTAAGTTAATTTTTTATTCTACCATATTGTACTAACTAATAAACTTTATTCTTAAGGTTTTATAAGGTGATTTTATTATCATCATTAAATTTGCTTTTAAATCTATTTAAGGGTATTATATTCTTTGTCTGATATATTGTCGCATGGTGAGGTCGGCTTTGGGAGTGAAATGATATGGCATAGTAAAACTCTAAGTTTTTATTTTCTTTCTTTAAGGTTTACATTAGTGGAGTTTGGATATATAATAACGATGGTTTTTTAAATACCCAATTTATATACAAGCCTCCATTTTCTTCAGAGTAAATGCCATTCTGCCTCGAAACTCCAAGTTACTTTGCATGGCTATATTGTTTACACTCCCCTGAGAAAAAACCAAGTGAACCCACTCATTCGTCCTTGAAGTCGACCTCCATAGTTTTAATCGCATTGATTTAATAAAAATGTTTATTTTAGGTTTTATACTGCTCTTCGAAAAAATGACTAGTCCTGTTATGAAGCTTACAATTCAATCATAGAGCCTGGAGTGTTCCAACCATAAAGTGGATCAAGCGTCTGAATAGGGGTTTATTCAATTGCTTGGACTATTGAAGTTCGTCGGGAATAAATTTCTGTTTAAGGCAATTGTCATCTCATACGATCAAGCAGAGGATTGTCATTATAAATGCTAGTTGTAACTTCAGGATTTCAAGACACGGAATCATGCCCTACAAGTGAATCTGAGTCCCGCAATTGAATATGTGGTTTAGTGGGGATTAGACATGGTTTGACGTCTTTTAGATGCCTTGCGACCACACCCTGCGTCAGACGGATCGTCCAATGAAGTAGTTCGGGATTATGCAGAGCTTGGCAGTTGAACTGCTTTTGTTGATCAAACATTTATTTTGTTGCAGGAGAAGTCGGACCAAGCATAAGCCAAAACATTTCACTGTACTTGTTGACTGCACAGCGATGAAAACCTTGGTGCGGCAAATGTACGAAATGCCCCAACTGCTGTGGGAAGCCCAGGTGGCGCTAGCCATGATTGCCCTTTGGGGCGCTCTGCTGAACCTTTGCGTTATTTATTGCGTTGTAATCCGGCGCGTTATCCCGCTTCGCGCCGACACGTGCCTGACGCTGATGATAGCCGTGTTTGACATGGTAGCATGCGTGTTCTCCCTCTCCGCCGAGGTGCTGCGTCTGGCTGGAACCCTCACTCTTAAAACCCCAGTATTCTGCCACTTGGATCTTTTCCTCTTCGGCACATCGACGTTTGGGTCGTTGGCGATGACGACTGTCCTGTCATTTATTCGCTACCTGAACGTTGTGCGGGGATGGAGAGTGGAGTATAAGAACTGCTTCACCAACGCACTTGCCTTCCTTGGCGTGGTATGGATCGTTATTCTCGCACGGGGCCTCTCCAACCCACTTGTGCTTATGCCAAGTGGGCTGTACTGCATGCCATTTGCGGAGAAGGCCTCTGGAGCCAAAAGCATCCTAGAGGTCCTATATCCTTTAGTCATCCTTCCATGCCCGTTTATAATCTTCATCTCATACGGCTGCATCATCCGCCACTATCACCAGGAGCTTAGGGCCAAAGCTGCCATCAGCGTCCACCAGATCGCCACCGACTTGAGCCACTCTCGCACCCTGATCCAGAGCTTGCGCAACCAATTTGTCCGCGCCCACTTCAAAAACATCACCAAGCTCCTCCTCATCCTCCTGGCGTACGCTATATGCCTTCTCCCCGAGTTCACAATGTCCACCCTTGCCCTTCTCTTCAAATGGTACCGCCCCAACTGGGTGGACCAAGTCGCCTTCCTGGCCATCTTCTCGCTTGCCATCATCAACCCCATTATCGTCCTCCACATCCACCTGGGGTCCGCCAAGGCTTCAAAGACCCACCCCGATTCCAAGGGATCCGACTCCACAATCTTTTAACCATCTATCCCCAACTAATTCTACTGCTCATCCCTTCAAGCTACCCAAAATTTAATAAAAAGGCTCATCAACGTGTCACTCATCAAGCCTACCAAAGCTCACCTCTACCATCATTAACCTAGCTTATGGTTGAGCAAATCACCCTTAACTGCTGTACAAGTGATAATTTAGGATAGGCAGCAGCATAAGGAATACCTATTCAGATGTACTTTATTAACGTAATAGACCTTAAAGATTGATGAAAAATCATCCTTGGATTATAGAGTAGGGACATGTGCCTAATCATCACAATTTTTGTTGTGACTAGAGTAGGGACTGGCACCAAAATTGTCACAATTGGTTTTGTGACTTTGTCAGTTGAGAACAATTCATTTTGTGACCTTCATTTCACATCCCAATTCATGCAGATTGGTTTTGTGTTTTTAGGGAGCAGTACACAATTTCAACTGCCACATTCTGTGCCCTGCTCCAAAAGTCACAAAACAAATCTGCATGAATTGTGATGTGACCAAGCACAATCTCATGTGGTTTTGTATTGTATCCAATCATAAGTATGTAAGCTATTCCTTTCAATTGAAGTAGATATTTATGATATTTTGATTGGTGTTTTAATATAATTATCTAAAGTAAACTGTGGTACAATCAAATCTATCATTGTGAGGTAATGGCAGCTAAAGCTTTAATAAATTCAATTAAAAAATAAAGCCCTACAACTGAACTTCCTTTAATTTTACATCCTGTGCCTTGCACAAAATGACACCATCTGTTTCACCCTTGAGAACCATTCCAATTTTACATCCTGCGCCCCTTCACAAAATGAAATCATCTGTTTCATCCATGAAAACTATCTTCCTTTTATATTTTGTGATCTACACAATAGAGTGAGGCACAAATTATGGCCTATGCCAAAAGTTGTGACACAAAATCACATGGATTGTTTTGTGAATCAATCCAAAACATCCAAAAAAAATGGTTTTGTGACACTGTGTTTGCACAATTGCTGTTTCTGTCCCTTCCCTAGACTAGAGTAGGGACCAGCACCAAAATTGTCACAAGTTGTGTTGTGACCAAGCTTCACCTGTCACAATTGTTTTGTGACTTCAGCAGTTGGTCAAGAACCAGTTTATGACCTTCAAATCACATCCCAATTATTGTGAATCTGAATTCACTAGGGGTTACAATTGGCCTAGTGAATGGTGGTTTTCAAAATGACTTATGCAAAAGCCTTAGCTTTTTCTTTTGACTTGCTGAGTTCTCTTTACCCAAATATAGGTCAACCTCAATGACTGAGCCTTCCAGATCTCTATTGTCTTCTTGCCACTTGGGGTACCTCCACTTAGGCTATTAGGATCAAATCTTTGGGTATAAATCTGCATGGACTTTCCTCCAACAAAATAAGTTCATTCTTGCTCATTAATTTTGACATTGGATCTTCAGTGCTCATCTTTCATTCACTAGGAAGATATCTATTAATCATACCCAGATCAAATGGGCTTAAAGCCAGAACCACAAGTCTTCCATATTTAAGACTTTTGCCTGAGTTCTCTATTATATCAAATAATAAAGTGCAACTTGACACCAATCCATGTGATTTTTTTGTCTTTAGGAGCAGGTCACAATTTCAACTGCCACATTTTTTGCCCTGCTCCTAAAGCCAAAAAAAATCAACATGAGCTGTGATGTGAATAAGCACAACCTTATTGTGTTTTTATTTTGTTCAATAATAAATATGGTAACAATTCCTTTCAATTTTTGGATCATTCTTTGTTTATTTAGTCAGCATTTCACTATAATCACTCAAAGCAAACTGTGGTACAATCAAAACTATCATTGTGAGATAATGGCATATAAAGCCTGTAATAAATCTTGGTTAAAAAATAAGATCCTACAACTGAAATTGCTCTCCTTTAATGTCCTGCGCCTTGCACAAGATGGAATCATCTGTCTCATATTTGAAACCTGCCTTCCCTTTATACTCTGTGACCTACAAAGTGGAGTGAGGCACAGATTATGACCTACTCCAAAAGTTGTGGCATAAATCCATCCAGGCTGCTTTGTGACCCAATCCAAAACATCCACAAAAAAGGGGCTGGGGCTCGGTGATCACACAATTTCTGTGGCTGTCTCAACCCTGATGGGTCATGGCAGATATAAGAATACTGATTTCATAGGTACTTGGGAGAAATTATAGAGGTTTTCTTACCCAGTCTTAGTAAGTTTCAAGAGAAATCAGGGCTTGGTTAAATTAAATTTTCCTCTATATACTCCTTTCTCTACCTTGCCATAATAAAGAACCAAATCTTAACTATATACCTTTTTTATACACACTAGGCAGTTTGACTGCAGTCCAGACTTAATCTTTGGTGATATTATAGAGTATAAGCTTAAGTTTTTCTTTGAAAGAACCATTGAGCAATCTACAACAATCCTCCTTAGCCCATTGATACATGCAATAAATCTCACAGAGCTATTGGACTTGATATGGATTTTCCATCTAAGCTTACACATATTGTTTGACCAAGCAAGTTAAGGTAACCACATTGAATCTGCCTGTTCAAAAGAAACTATAAAACTGTATAAGTTTCTTTTTATGAATATCAATACAAAAATTCATGGCAGGTAAAAAAAAAGCACATATTTAAAGCCATGATACTATCCCCGCTGGTGTATTTAGGTACCCACTTCAAGTGTGACAACCAGATTTTCAACAACACTGCTTCAGATAAAGTGGTGTCGCATTTAATGTTTAAATCTGGATTTGATTTAAGTTTACTTAAAATGATGCCATTCTGTTAGGAAAACCACTTTCAGAAATCTGGTTGTTGGAATCAAAGTGGGTACCTGTATCTTTATATGTCTGGCGCACACTTCCCCCTTTCTTGGCTAATGGCATTTTGCCAATAGAGAAATCAATAACAATGATACTAAAGTGTATCCCTATTCCTGATATTTTTAAACTAGCATTTTCATAAGCACAATGCAGGCAGTCATGCAAAGCTATCTGCCAAGTCTGTTGTGATATGCGCTATCTAATCATATGCCACAATGCATCACTATTTCTATCTATTATAACAGGTTAAAGCTTTCTCTTTACCCACTTCACTTCCAACCTCTTTATTTATAAAACATTCATTTCTTACGCATATAAAAAATTATAATTTACAAACCCTAATTTCCAACACCATTACTAAACTACACATCTATAAAACCAAATGTCAAAATCTGGGGAAAGAACTAAATATTTAGATCAACCCTAAGATTCATTCAATACATGAGTAAGATAAATTAATTAAATTATATGTTTGAAATATTTGTTTATTCAACAATAAAAAGGAGATTTTCTAAAAAAAATGAAGAAACATTTCTATTCTTAAAGGCCATTATAGATAAATAATAGGAACAAATATAATTGGTTTGGCCCTTCACCCTTAAAACTTTACTATCCAGCACTGAACTTTGGGATAGGTTTTGTATTACTAATGGTGCTTAAAAGAATTTGAAACCAGTGTGGATCTTAGGGAAATGTTGCCAAGAAGTAATCAGATAGTAAAAATGAAGCAACGGTACAAATAAAATAATAAAAGAGAGAATCTTAAAAGTAAAAAATAACAGTATTTCTTATTTATAAGCTTTAAACTTTGCAAATATTGCTTAGAATTTATTTGCAACCTTTAGATAAACTTTAAAGCATTGTGTAGTTTTTTATTGTACAACATTTAATTTGGATGATTAGGTCAAAAAACCACGTAAAAACGTTAAAATTCATTGGTTGTGTTGGTATTTTAATGGCTAGGCTTAAGAGTTCTTTGAATAGGAATTCTAAGAAAATGTGAGAGAGAGGGGCTAGACTAAAAAATTCTGGCTCCCATCCTGGTGGAGCCATCCACCAAGATGCCATCCAGTGCAGGACTGGGATGGCTGCTCTAAGAGGCCTTCAGGGAGAGGCAGGCTAGAACAAAGGTGGGAAATAGGTGTTTAAGCTCATAGCCAAGGCACCCAACTACAACCACAAAGAACAATCCCAGGTTGGGTGAGAATCCAGATTCATGGGGGAAGTTGCTACAAGAATGGGAGGGAGTGGTTTGAAGCCAACATAAGTTTGTTGTTGTGCAAGTCCAAAAAGGGGATTCATTAGTCCCTGAATCCTGGGAAGGTGGGAGGTCCTCATGATATAGACCTATCTAAGCCACTTTGGCAAATGTATTGAGGATGGTGGGAACCTGGGTCAGATGTAAAAAGGGATTTGAGAGCAGTCCAGAATTAGGTACAGAGTGTCATGCAGAAAAGGAGAGTCTATCCCAAATGTCTGAGGTTGTGGTCTATAGCAACAGGAGGACAAGTACCATGGTCATCATAAATGACTTAAAGAAAGGAGATAACATTTTGTAGAATGAGTTTTAACAAAAAAACACCAGGCAGACAGGCCACAAGAACTGAGGAGCTCAAGTTGTTGTGGGTTTGTTGAGTTAGAGTCTTCAGAGGACAAAGTTGGGGTTTTCCCTACTTTTTAAGGATTTGAACATGGGTTGGATCTTCTTGGATTAGATCCCAACAAAAAACACGGGTGGATGGACAGCAGGGCAGGCAAGAGGTAAGACAGGCAGTGTGACTGTACTACAGTCACATTGTGCTATGGTTTCACAACAAGGTTGAATTATGATGCATTTCATAGGTCAAAATTCAAAACAATAGGATTGGTCTTGGAGAGACTTTCCAGCGTAGTAATGGATTAACCGGGAATCAATTAGGCTGTACTAATTGAGGGCCAAAATGAATATCTGAATGATTCAGATTATGAGACTAGGTGTCTCAAACTGATTGATTAGCTGGAAAAGTTAATTAATATATACCCTGGAATATGATTAATGGGGATTTAACCATAGGACCAAAATGGACTTGACTGTGTCAAGTAAAGACTTGTTGCCTTCAAACAAATTAATTAACTGGGAAGGTTAATTAATATATTCCGGGAATATAATTAATAAGGGTTTATTATATTGTTTAATTGCCTTGACTGTGTCAAGAAATTTGGTTAAGGTTAACCATATGTAAACCCCCAAATTGTGGTTGTAAACCGCCGTTTTAGCAAAATAATTAGGTTAGAAGCGCCGCCCAGGGAATGTTTCAGGCGCTGGGGCGCCGCCTGGGAAGTTCCTGTGCACCGCAGTTTGAGTTTTGAAGTGTTTTAATGAGTTTTTAACGCAAAACCCCATTAAATGCAAAAAAATGCTAAATTTCAACAATGGTGTATATGCATTCAGGATTGATCAGCTGGTTCCCAGTTGGAACAAGGATAGCTTGGATCAGGAATATGTATATTCCACAGGGTTTTGGTGCCGGAAGTCTGGAATGCTTCAAGCCAAAACAATGCATTTCCACAGAAGGAATCAGGTGATTCTGGAATGTATTATGGCACATTCTTTTATGTTAAGAGTGTGAAGATCTTTTGGGTAAAGATCTGGATTGTATGACGCTGTTATGTCATAAACCATGTGATAGGAATCCAGGTGTGATTCCAGAACTGGAGGGGTAATCAGCCAAATGTACCCCAATTGTTATATAATGGAAACATGCTAATAATTAATAAAAGAAATGATAGTTATGTTTGATGATGGTTGCTTTCCCCTCAATATTTTTATGCTTTGTGTTTTTGGCTTTTAACTGAAATAAGACTACTATTAAATGAAATAGATGGTCTGCAGCTAAGACTATGGGAAGTGAAAAACGTGGAAGTGATCATCAGATGGCAATGAGTTTAACACCAAGATTGCTTGCCTGGAATCCAAGATTGTCAAATCTTACATAAAGGATTCCCCATCAACCCGTAAAAGAGTCAGACCAGGATAATGAGAAAGCAAGCATGAATTTCCTGGATCTGTCAAAGGCAGACCAAAGGAAAGTGGGAGGAGAGGGACAGTAGCAGAAGTCAGGATGATAGTCTGAGTTATTAAATTAAAGCCACAAAATACAAAGTGAATTTCCAAACTTCAGGAGTGTTATTTAATAATCAGAATTATTAGCAAGGGAAATGATGGCCCTGGCTTCCATTATATGCATGGGAGGGGGTAATGGTACCAGGGGCGCTATAGGAGGGGTTTTTTGAAAGCAGCAGGGGGAACCAGTTAAATATGACATCCTAATCTACTCACAGCCTGGGCTAATAAATAGGAGCAACAGGCCCAGGTGCTGGAGACAGCAGCCTGGTTAGCCAAGTGCATTTTAAGGATTCAGGCACAATATTACCATTGCTGTTTTCCATTGATGTCACTGCCAAAATGTCCTTAGAACCATTTTCTCCAGGCCAAGGGATCCCCAGGCTAGAGGTATTATTTGACTGGGATTCCACTATATGTGGAATCTTATATTCACATTTTCCCAGACAGCAAGCCAGGCAAACCCAGTAAAGTGTGGACCACATTTTTTCTGTTTCCCTCCTATTGCTTTAAGGCAGAACAGCTCAGGAGAGCAAACAATACAACTAAATTAATATCTCCTCTGTAGTGAGAGGGGACTTCAAAGAAGGAGGGGAAGTTTTTGTTGTAAAGGCCAGCACAAAAATTTCATCCACAGTGTGGATAAGGTCCTCCAGGTTGCATAGAGGCTTTGCCTGGATGCAGCCTGCCCTTTTTATGGCTCTAGGAAATGTATCCCTGTCCAGGGATAGTAGGACCTCTCAGAACTTTACAGAAACCCTAGCCCTGTATAATAGTTTAAGAGTCCCCATAATTAATTAAGCCAACCTGCTTGATAGAATTACAGCAAGACTGACAAAATATGGCTCATAGACTCAGTTTCTGCAAATTGGTTAATTAACCAGGAAGGTTAATCAAGGCCCACAGATAGAATTAACAAAAAGTTGATCCAAGGGATATGGAATTTCTTGACAGTTTCATGATGTAAAATAAAGTTAATGTTATTATACCCCCAAATATAGTGAAAAGGTTGCTTTTTATATGGTTTAATAAGTTATACTTGGGTAATTTGAGGTAATGGTATCCCTAGGTGTGATTAGCTAGCTCTGGGTAGCAGCTTGGATGATCTTGGATCATGGTTTACTAGTAGGTTATTATAGCAAAGGAAGTATGGAATACATCAAGCTATAAACAAGTTGTCCAGGTAATTAATCAAGGTTATTCAGGACAAAATTCAAACATGTTCTTTTTAAACCAAGAATAAATACTTTCAATAGAAGTAGAATTAGGATGCTGTAATTGTGACAAAAATTGTAGGATAGTATGAAGCCGTTTTTAAAGTGATGGGGAATTACCACCCAAATCCATATAGAATTAATGATTAACCACCAGCACGGCTTCAGATATTTTTTGTGAAATTTCCAATTGTAACTCCAGGATTAAGTATAACAATTAGTCCTAACCAAAGTAGTCCAAGATAAATAACCTGAGAAACCATCAATGCATCTTCAGCGTAAAATTCTGGGCATTGAGAAGTAGCACAATTTTCAGTTTCCAGAATGGGGGGACTCCAAGATTGGCTGGCATGAAATTGACATTTGGCAGCACCAACAACAAAGTTCCAATTGCAGGACCCTATCTTCCAGAAATTATTCTGTTCAGAATCAGATTTTACAGAATATACCGCAACAACCCAATAACAGGATGCATTTTAAAAATGGAAATTAGAACTTGGGATAAATGATTTATATTGAGTAAATTTAGGAGGACTCAACTTATAGAGTTGAAACAGTGAAAATTATTCAATATATATCAGAAAAATTGACTAAGCAATACCACCTGAGTCTTGACCTTCTATTTCTTCCATATTGTCAAGTAAGTATCTGGTCCAGGTTGCAAAGAACCCTTGTGTGACTAGTTTCTGACAACCATGCTGATTAACAAGCTCATATCAGGTGACCCTCATATTACGCCAATTTGAAAAGGGGAACCGGTTTCAGCTGACAGGCTGGAGCAGCCATAACCCATTTCCAATTGACCGCTTGATTTAAATCTGTTAATTTGGTCAATTTTGATAAAGGTTTTCCAGCTTTTTGAGCCTTCTTGCTTGGGCAGATAATACCCGGCATTATGGAACCTACTGTGACATTACCCTCTGCTTTAGCCCTGGGCACAATACCCCCATCCGGGAGATGGGATAAGGAGAAATTCTTATGGGCAGGTGGGAGTTTCATTGCAGCCAAGGTAAGTTTGGGATGACCAATAGCAGTGGGGTTGCGCTCATAGAACTCATGAATGAGATCTGAGGAATTGGAACAATTTTAGTAGGGAACCCAGGAGTTTTCAGAATCAGGATAACCTTTCCACAACACCAAATATTCCAAGTGTTGTTGATTCTTGCAGGAGGCCAAAATACAATTTAACTCATATTTAGGTTCTTCCTCCACAAGAATGGGTTGGGAAGAAGGAGTCTTGGTATCTTTAAAGGGAGTAAGGAGACATTCATGAAAGGTGTGGAAAATCTTGAAAGCAGGAGGTAAATCCAGACAATAGGCAGAGGGACCAATTTGACGCTCAACTTTGAAGGGACCAACTTGTTTAGGCCCTAACTTACAGCAGGGAACCTTCAGTTTCATATTGCAAGCATCAACCATGACTAGATCACCTGGCCTGTAAGTGGGACCTTCCTGGTGCTTGCAATCTGTGTATTCCTTGTAAGTTGTCACGGCAGCAGTGAGAGTAACCTGGAGCTCCTGAAAAACCTGCTTCAATGCAGCAGCCTGATTAGTTGCAGCTTCCATGTTGCTAACCAAACAAGGACCCATATTATAAGAAGGGTTGTAACCCACATTGGCATAGAATGGCAAAACCTGAGTCAACGTGTGTGGGGCGTTATTATATGTGAGCTCTGCCATGGGTAGATTATCACACCAGTCATCTTGTTGCGCATTAGTGTAGCAACATAGGTAGACCTCCAAACTTTAGTTTACCCTCTCCGTCTGTCCATTGAATTAGGGGTGGAAAGCTGTGGAACAACACAATTTGATACCTAGAATCCCAGTAAAAGCTTCCCAGAACTTATCAATGAATTGAGGCCTGCAGTCACTCACAATCTCCATTGGGATGCCATGTAGGGAAAAGATTCTATTTGCAAACAACCTAGCCGTTTCTACTGAAGTAATTGTGGTTAAGCAAGGTACAAAGTGCGCCATTTTTGTGAAGCAATCTACCACCACCATGATTACGTTAAACTCATTGGAATTTGGAAGTTCACCAATGAAATCCACCAAAACAGACGTCCAGGGTCCTGCAGCAGGCTGCAGTGGAACCAATAAACCTGTAGTCTTGTTCCAAGTGCCTTGGATTGAACACATACCAGACAATTGCAAACAAAAGGGCACTTGCACTGTCAAACCTTTCCAGGAAAACTGGCAGCAGATTAGTTCCACAGTTTTGTTTTTCCCTGGGTGGCCTGCCATTAGACAAGTGTGATGAGTCTCCATGATTTCATCCCAAATAGTTCCTTCTGGAACCCACAAGCAACCTTGATAATATAGGACAGGACCTATCTTATGATAACCCTGAGGCTGACATACTGGGTTTGCACATGCTAGCTCTAATAGCCTATCATAACCTTTGGACAAAGGTTACAGAAACTTAACTTTGGAATATAAGTCCAGGTCTGCACCCTCAGTTAGAGACATGGTAGCCAGCGTAGCAGGTGAAGACAATACAAAAGGCACCACAGCCTCATCTGGAATCATAGTATGTGTGTTGAACTTGGCATCCACACTAGTATCTGGGAGATGGGAAGGATTCCTGCTTAGTGCATTGGCCAAGTGATTGTCCAATCCCTTAATAAACTTGTAGCAGAACTTGTATCTTGTCAGGTCACCATGCCATCTGGATTGACAACCCGACAAAACCCTGAGTTGTCAATAATATAGAAGAGCTTTGTGGTCAGTTCTTACTACAAATGAATGACGTGCCAACATGAGATGGTGATGCCAATGCTTTAACAATTCCACAACAGTCAACAATTCCTTGTTGTAAATCATGTAATTGCGTTCACAAGCTTCCATCTTTCGGGAGAAATACCCTACTGATCTCTCAATCCCGTTGCCAGAAGTCTGCAACAACACACCAGCTACAGTGTATTTGGATGCATCTGTGGAAACCACAAAAGGAAGCTCAGGATCCACATGTCTCAAAACAGGTGACAACAACAAAAGAGCCTTGACTGCTGAGAACGCACTTGTGCACTCATGTGTCCAGACCAAAGTCATCTTACCACTAGCCAAATATAACGGGGCGGCCACTTCAGACAGGTGTGGAGTGAACTTCTTCAAGAACGTGCAAGTACCCAAGAAACTACGGAGTTGGGATACTGTCACAGGCATAGCATACTCTCAAACTGCAGCTTCCTTGTCAGGGGCAATGGTGTGGCCATCCTCAAAGATAATATTACTCAGAAAGGTAAACTTACGTTTGAAGAATTCAGATTTGCTTCTTTTAATGATCAAGTTGGCTTGGAGGATGTGCTCTACCACTAATGACAGATGGGCTTTATGTGAATCCTCATCTTGAGATAATACCAGTATATCATCCATATATGCAATGGCACATACACCCAGGAGATCCCCCAAGACGGAATCAATTAGTTGCTTAAAGCAAGCTGGAGCATTGTTCAATCCAAAAGGCATTACCCAGAACTGAAAGATACCCTTCTTGGTTTTGAATGCTGTTAACCATTCCATTTCTTCCGCAATCCTGATTTGATTAAAAGCATTCAACAGATAAATTTTCAAAAATACCTTCTCAACACACCTAGAGATCTGTGCTTTGAGAGGTAAAGGATAGGGATCAGGGATTGTAATGTTATTTAAGTTCCCATAGTCAACACAAGGCCAAGGAGACCCATCAGCCTTTTGAACAAAAAACAACAGAGAGCAAATTGATGAAGCCTTTTTAAATATATAGCCCTTTGCCAGCATGTCACAAGTCCATTCCTCCAAACATGCGTCTTCCTTCAAAGTTAAAGGGTAAATAGGAGACGCAATTCAAATCAGATCAACGGTAACTTTAAAGTCAAAGTCAAACTGAGTGTGCTTGGGAAGGACCTCACCTCTGGTAGTGTCAAACACCGCGGACCAGGGTTGTAAACATGCGGGTAAATCCAAACTTGCGGGAACAGGGACAGGAACCAATTCAATAGTCTGAGAGGATTGCTCCATTTCAGACATACCCAACAGCAGAATACAAATAGATATACCCAAAGAGTGTTCCACCTGTAACGCATTTTCTTTCAGTAGGGTGGATACATTATGCTCTCTCCACCAACCTACACCTAAAATGATAGGATACATCAGGGAGGAGCAGACAGAGAACCTTGCGGAAAAAGACTGACCCAAAACCACAAATGTTACCAGCTTCTTCAGCTGGAAAGAGGGAAACGTCTGACAGTTCCCACCCCTAACAAGCATTCCCGGGTGGTACTTGAGCTGTAGCAAGTTGGCAGTCTCCACACTCATGAAGTTTTTGGAAGCACCAATATCCAACAAAATGGCTGGCTGATAGATAGTCTGACCGTTATCAATGCTACCATAAAACAAGAAGTAACCAGAAGTAGATTTATTGGCAGCAAAGATGGCTATCTTGGCAGGGTCTTGTTTTTCATCAGCGGTACAGACGGCAGCTAAAGAGGCAGGATGCTCCTGGAAGTAACACTCAATCATCTCTTGGACAGTAGCTGGAAGAACAGGGTTATCACAATCAATGGGAACAAGGCGCACCTCTTTGGACGTAACCACAGAAGATTTGGCAGGTACAACGTGCTGAAGCATTGCCAAGGAACTATCAGGACTGGACACTACTGGAGCCTCTTTTGCATTAGCGGGTTTGTTCACCACCACCAATTGTAACTGAGTATCAGGGACCCACTCTTGGGCAGCTGGCCCACCGGTTTTGGAGATAACTTGGACCAGGATTTTTGCGGGCAGGGCCCACCACAAGAGAGGGGCTAACTTTAAGAGGTAAGAAGCAGACTTTCCTAACCAAGACCATGGGCCGGCAGCTGGTACAATGGTGTCCACCACCCCAGTGAGGGTGATGTACACTATACCAAAAAGCTTGCTGGTATGGTTGGTTGGCAGGTCGGGGGAAGAGGCTGGCATTGGTTTTGGTGTTACAGGTGGTTCCATATAAATGTTGTAGGCTGGGAGGTAGTTGGATTTTCCTCTAAATAACTTGGGGGTAGAGAAGATCCATGGGCCTTGGCGGTTGTATCTGATACCGGATTAGATGCAGGCTAATGGGTCAAGTTTGATGATTTTCTCTGGGGTGTAATTTTTATATTCAGGCTTTAATGGGTAATCAGTAAAATGAACGGGCCAAAAGGGAGCACCAGGTGGACAGAAAACTGCAGGCAGAGGGGCAGGAGGGCCAGGAGATCTAAAACTTAACTTATAGATGACAAATACAAAATATGGTAATAGCTGTATGAGCCAAAGTAACATAACCTTTATTCAAAATGGCAATAAGTTTGGAGCGTGGGGTCCTTGGGTCTATATAGCACCCCACCTCCAAACTTAACATTTTCTGTTGGGGGGTCATTAGGGCATTGGGAAAGGCAGGGCTGGGATAATCAGGGACTTGGGTCTAAAGGCAGCAAAATGGTACTTGGCCCGGGAGTTCTTTCATTGGTTGTGACTCCCAATTTAGCTACTTGATTATCTTGCTCTAGTGTTGTGGTCATGGGGCCAGGTTGCGGGCTGGTGCCTCTTCCTTGGGTTGGCTCTCAATTGGTTGCTGATTAAGACTTCAAACTCATGAAGCTAATAGTTGTTGCCTGGTTGCCTCCATTAGGTGTCGTGATTGGCACTCCACTTAGTGCACTAATTTCCTCAGCTCAATCTGTTTCACTGGGTGGGCCATCATCTTCAGCATCAGCTTGCGGGGGCTTGACCCCAGAAAAATGCAGGCAGGCGGTCCTGCGGTCCATAGGCTTGGCAGCCCAGGGGAATCCAGGTTCCGGGTTTGATTCCCGCTCTTGGGCCTGGGTTTCCAGAGGAGGAGAATTGTCAATCCTGACACTGAGAAAAGCTAGGGGGAGAAAAATCTTGGCTTTGGTTGGAAGGAACTACGGCAGCGCAAGGACCAGAAAACCAGGAGCGCGCAGCAGGTTTGTCCTCAATTACCAATGTACCTTGCTTGGAAGTAGACAGATTTGAGACCAGAGAAAGAATTTGGCTTACCAGGGCCTCAGTTGTGGTTAACGGGGAATCCCAAACTGCCAAATCCTGGGCAGTCTGGTCAACTGCTAACCACAACACTGAGAGTTTATTCACCTTGGGAACATCAATTGTCTGGCATGAGGCAAGAAACTGAGGAAGGAATATTGAAAGCAGAGTAGTACCCTGATGAAAGGCGTACAGCTTACAATATAATTTTAGCTCCTCAATAGATACACACAAATTTTTTAACAAAGGGTATAGAGATGCACTCTTAGTTAAAACATCTGGATTGCGCTCCACTGCAGACAACAACCATTCATGAGCATCTTCAGAAACCTTTGTCATCACATGGTAAACTTGGGATTTATGACTAAGGCTCGAGCTGGAATAAAATGATAATGCTGACAAAACTTCACGCGAGATTTCATCAGTGGGTAGAGCAGGAAAATAATCCGGACGCCAAAATGACATGACACAACAGAAATAGGAAACAGAGGATCCAGTCTCAACAACTGCAACCGGAGATGGAAACCACAAATTAAAGAAAAGCCCAAACTGAAAACTCAGAAATGAACTGATGCAAATAAACATAGTAAACGCAGATATATTGACAGAGCAGGAGAAAAGAAACACAAATTCATGACAAACTGCTTCCAAAAACTCAGAAGTAGAAGAGTTGAGTAATATGACAGAAATTGTGGGATATTATGAAGCCGTTTCTAAGTGATGGGGAATTACCACCCAAATCCATATAGAATTAATGATTAACCACCAACACGGCTTCAGATATTTTTTTGTAAAATTTCCGATTGTAACTTCAGTATTAAGTAGAACAATTAGTCCTAACCAAAGTAGTCCAAGATAAATGACCTGAGAAAGCATCAATGCATCTTCAGCGTAAAATTCTGGGCATTGAGAAGTAGCACAATTTTAAGTTTCCAGAATGGGGGGACTCCAAGATTGGCTGGCATGAAATTGACATTTGGCGGCACCAACAACAAAGTTCCAATTGCAGGACCCCATCTTCCAGAAATGATTTTGTTCAGAATCAGATTTTACAGAATATACCGCAACAACCCAATAACAGGATGCATTTTAAAAATGGAAATTAGAACTTGGGATAAATGATTTCTATTGAGTAAATTTAGGAGGACTCAACTTATAGAGTTGAAACAGTGAAAATTATTCAATATATATCAGAAAAATTGACTAAGCAATACCACCTGAGTCTTGACCTTCTATTTCTTCCATATTGTCAAGTAAGTATCTGGTCCAGGTTGCAAAGAACCCTTGTGTGACTAGTTTCTGACAACCATGCTGATTAACAAGCTCATATCAGGTGACCCTCATATTACGCCAATTTGAAAAGGGGAACTGGTTTCAGCTGACAGGCTGGAGCAGCCATAACCCATTTCCAATCAACTGTTTGATTTAAATCTGTTAACTCAGTCAATTTTGATAAAGGTTTTCCAGTTTTTCAAGCCTTCTTGCTTAGGTGGATAATACCCAACATGATGGAACCTACCATGACAGTAATAGGGTTATTGATGGTAGTTTTAGGGAGACACATGTAGGATTTCAAAATTGGAGGTGGTATCATCCAATTGTATCCTGTATGTTATATAAATGGAAGCTGATAACAAATAAAATAATCTTATTGATGATTATTGCTTTCCCCACACTTCATTTTAATCTTTATAATATCTAGTTTTTTTTAAGAAGGCCAAGTTTGGAATCTCAATAGTGGATACTGTTGCTCTACAAAAAGAGATTCCCAAGAGTTTTGTTGGGGACTCTTGGGAAGACCTGGAAGTAAAAAATTCTAGTGACTCTTTGACAGAGATTAAAAATGTCTTTTATGAGCTACTTAACAACTGCTTCTCAAAGGAGGGAACTCCCACCTTAGGGAACAGCTTATTTTCTTGGGATTTGTTGAAATTATTGCTGGTACCTTATGGGCTTCTTGTTTGAATGAAGCAAGCTGTCAATTTAGAAATTTAAGTACTAAAGCTAAGAGAAGCTAAGAGAGTGAAGGTGCCCATGAAATTGAGGGAGGGGGTAAATAATTGACTTAGAAAGTTGTGAAATTGGAGGGGGAAATTGCCAAAGTTTTGCAGCAAGAATCATCAAACAGTATGAGTTTTCTGGCCAAAAATGACAGCAAGTGGTACTGGAACGTCCTGGATCCTACATAGGCTTGATTTGGGTGGAATTCATCCAGGTGGCACTATCAGTATTTTCACCTGTGGATTTTTTATGAAAGCACTGCATAGTTATTAGGCCATGTGTACATGAATCTGTTTTTAATTATGTTTTTTATGCTGAGTAACTATTGCTGGGGTCTGGAAGATCCCCTGTACAGATAGCGTGTTAAAATCTGCTATTAATACAATTAACCCTTGGTAAACAATGTGTCCTACAGGAATGGCAATGCCCTGAGGTATAAGGTATCTGAAATTTGGGGATACTGATCATGATAATATTGTGGACCTGTCTTTTGTGATAAGTTGTTTATTGTGAATTTTTCCAGCAGTTCTGATAAAATAGAAATTTTACCTGTACTACAAATATCCTAAATATGATGTATGAATAATTGATGACCAGGGTTGTGAAGAGCTTGATTTATTAAGAAATCCATGTCAACTAATAAGATTAACTATATGCTATTTAATTTATCTTAAAAATTGATATAATTAATTGTTTATTAAGTTATGTGTGCAATCAAAGTACCATGACACCAGCAATAAGAATTATTGGTGCCAAGGCACAAGCTCAATTAATTACAAGCACTGAGATACTAAACTCAATATTAACCAATATTTTTCCTAAAACTTTTAAAGTTTAAATGAATTAATTGTTATGCCACATTTACCAATGACAAATTCATCATGGGGAAGCTTAAATTAGTAAAGATCTTGTATTGTTGAGATTCAAATAAAATAGGCAACTAAACCCCATTCAAAATCACTACTTGATGCACTAGCAGAGGGTGCCCTTGCGCTAAGTAAAGCCCATTGTACAAGTGAACAAATCTGGTGGTTCATTCCTTTGTTCACCACTGGTTCAAAATTACTACAGGGTGCTGAAATTCTATGAAAGACATTGCTAGCAACTTTTAGACACATAATAAAATCCCCTATATAATAGGTTGTTTCTAAGCATATGGGGGATCTGGCTTTTACTTTCCCTACCTGTATAGGATTTAATAAACATAAAAATTATATTAGTAATATTTAGTGGTCATTGCACTCTGGATTTTTGTATTCAAAGGTATTGCAAGAGCATCTGCCACTTTTAAAAATAATATTTTTGTGGCTCCTGGAGCAAGTTAAGATTTAACATGCAGTTTTATCAGAGTTACAGAAAATGGTGAAAGAATATTGGGGAATACATAGTCTCTATTTATTAGAGATGTTTTTAATAATTTTTGTGGAATCAGAAATAGATAAAATTAATGTTATATGAGGTGCTAATATTGGGAAATAATATATTTTTAATATATGGAACTACCTAGTTGTGATGTCTTGGCTTCAAGCTTGGATTTTTCTGTCCTGTCCTGGCTTTGAGCCTTAGGTGGGTTGATTCAATTATAAGTCTTCTCCTCTGACTCAAAACATTTTTTGGAATTTATCTTGAAGTTTTATCATCTAAATCTTACTATTCTCATTATTACTTGCTTTTGTTTTTTGATGCAAAATTTATGTGGTGGTTTTTACCAAAGTTAATTTAATTTATGTATTCTAGTATATATAACTAATACTTGATTGCAAAACAATCTATAAATTCATACAAATGATGAGGAGCGTCTTTTGGGGAAGCTTCAGATATGAAATTGAGAAAGAAGAGAAGTATATTTTATTGGATAATACTTTAGACTTATATAGCTTTAGCTGTGGCAGAGATTTAGTTGGATCAAACCTAGGGGTTGGTCATGTGCAGGATGGGTTCAAGTCACTGGATACTTGAACATTCATGTGATATTGCTTGGTTGCCATTTCTGGTATGTCAAACTGTATATTGGATGGGCATCAAATCAGGTAATAACTGGATGTTAAATGGGTTGGCAGTAGCCAGAATGCTTGTACATCCAGACCCTTGACACACACCCCTTAAGGGGTTACTCTGGTGCATCAGGAGAGTTTTTTCTTAACGGCTGCCACCTGATACTCCTGGAGTTGTTTACTAGTTAAAACCAGTCTGGTCAAGTGTTCTCCTTTGCTAAGGTGTAGACGGGTTCTGTGATATTTCTTGATGATTGGGGTTTTGGCACCTTGGAATTTTACTAGATAGGTGTTTCTGTCTATTCTTTACTTGATGATTCTTCCTGGTCCTCTGTGTACTGAGTCTAGCTTCTTTCTGTTTCTAGCCAGGACCCAGACAGGAGAGTTGATGAGGAGTGGTTCCTCTGTAGAGGTTACCTTTTGTGTTTTGAGCCTTTTTGTTGCTGCTATTTTATCTTTGAGGTGTATGTGTTGTAGAGTTGGTACTTGTTCTATTGTGGGGGGTTTCCCTGGGGGATCTTTATGTATGGTTGGTTGTTGCAGGTAACTATCTCTGTTTTGTATCTGTATGTTGATTCAAACAGTGATTAGCCTGTCCCTTGATTGGTGTGGACCTGGGATACTAATAATGCATGTTTCATTTATAGTGGCCATGTGTCCTTGTCTTTACCATCCATTATTTTCTTGAGGGCTCTGATAAGGCTGCTGTTTAGGTGTTCAACTCTGTCATTGGCCTGTGGCCTTTAGGGCAAGGTTGTAGAATGTTTGATATTTTTGGATTTTAAATTGTTGTTTACTACATGACCTGATAGCTCTGTTGTGATGATCTACATGTTTGGTGAATTGCAGATATGGCTAATGTTGGCCAAGCAAAAGTTTGGTTGTTTGTTGAAGGTGAGCCTAGTAGGTAACATAGGGCTACTAGGGGTAAGTAGGGTGAGCCTAGTAGGTAACATGGTCTACTAGGGTAAGTAAGGCCTGGCTGGTAGGTAACATAGGACTACCAGAGGCAGATGTTGCCTCCACCCAGTAGAAGAAATTGGCTGCTTGGGGCTATAGTGCTTCACCTTGCAGGGAACTGTGGCTGCAGGAGGGTGAAGACTGAAATAGCCAGCAGGGAACTTTGTCTGTCTGGGGGAGTAGGTTTTGGACCCCTGGCGGGTAACGCGGGCTACCAGGGAGGGGAAGAGCTTTGAAAGCTCTACGTACCCTAATACACTTACAGGAGGTCTGTGAGCAAGCATCCTACCTAACGGACTGGTAGGGTGTCCTCATTTATACCCCTATGGGAGCTTTGGGGGAACCCAAAGTGAGCATTGGAGGACATATATTTGCTCAGAGGTGTCACCAAGGCTGTTTTCTTGGGGAAGCAAGCTGCAGAACTTGGTGTGATCAGGCCTCTGGGAAGTGGAGCTGATTACTCTGCAACTGAAAGCCCAGACTTAATCACTTGGGTGAGTAAAGACAACACATAGACATTGATCTATGGTTGAATGGCCTAAGTGGATTGCCACTTGTGAGGGCTCAGTCAAACGCCAGTTCAATGTAGACTCATGCCTGGGTCTACAAGTTCTGGTAATGGGGACTGAGATAAAGAACCGAGATGGTTCACAGAAGTAACAGAGAAGACTAGCAAGAGGGACTGTTTGATCACAGTGAAGGCTAGTTGACAGACTGTTAATTCATATTGAATTGTAGGAACCAATATGGTTCAGTGTGTAGAAGGAACAAAGGAGGTTCCTAGTGAGGGTTTGTTGAGGAACTGGTTGAGGAGAAGTTGAAGGACAAGAAGATTATAAAGCAGGACTAGCTGATCATAAAGAAGGATGGCCAAAGGACCAGAAGTTTGAACTGAAGAGCTGAGAGGATGAACTAGCCAGACTGGATGCAGAGGCTGGAAGAGCTGATTTTAGTGTCTTTTGAGGGGAAAATAGATAAAAAGAAGCAGTTAAATAATAATTAAATACTGCCTGATTATGATTAAAAAAGGATTTAATATCATATAACAAAAAGAAAGAGAAGGAAAAATAATATATAGTTTGTTAGAACTATTTATTATTTTAAAAAGAATAATTAAGGAGTAAATGAGCTAGAAAGAAGCTGGAAATAGAACGGAGAAACTTTAAGGGCAAAAGAGCAAATTTTGCCAATAACAACTAGGAGAGGCAAAAGGACAAGCAGCAAGCAGGTTTGAAGTTGCAAAACGTTGAGAGAAACACAGAGAAATGTTATAAAATCAAGGGCTCAAAATTTGCCTAAGTAAAGCATATGTGGAAGCGCTCAAGATTCGCTGGGGAAACGTGATGGGAATTACAGCAAAACCATTTGAAACATGGAGCGGTTGTTTACCCAAAGCAAGACAGCTTCAGGTTCAAACCAGGGTCAAGAACAGGTCATCTGGGGAAATCTTTTTGGCAAAACCGTTGAATCAAGGCATGTGATTGGCTGCAAGCCAGAGTCTATTTGATCAGTGTTTTAAGGGCTTTAACTTAAGAGTTAAAGCCTAAAAAATGAGGAGCAGAAGCAGAAAATTCAGGGCTTTCATTGGCTGAAGTAAGTTATAAAGTTTAATATATTATAGAAGGAGAAAAACTTGATAGTTAAGCTTTGAAAATCCAGAGTTCTAAGAGAGGTTTTTGGTCTGAAACAAGGGGTTATAAAAGGGAGAGCCATCTGAGACTCTTCAGAAACTGAAGAAAGTGGATTAAAAAGGCCACAAGAGCTACAGAAGAAGCAAAGGATCAAGAGTAGGAAGCCAGAGCTAGGAACAGACTGCAGGAGCCCAAGATAGGACCACAGGAGCCCAAGACCAAGGTGCAGGAGCCAAAGACCAAGTACAAGGAGTCCAAGATATTGTTGGAGGACTCCAAGTATTGGCAGATCCATATTGTTTCCTTGACCCCCCAGGCCAAATACCAGAAGGTTTCTAAGGGTATCTTACTTCTGAGAGTAAATAAAAGCCAATTTTGACCCCTATACATATTTCTGAGATACATTCCCCCTTACTAGAGAATGACAACCCCTTCCAGCTGGTCCCTGGATATGATCCAGGACACACTTGGGGACTGGTGGACAGGAACCCCACATCTTTGGCTCCATCAGTTATGATGTAGTCTGGAGTACTGTACTCAGCTATGATTGCTTTGTTAATGAATAGGTTTATTGTTTCTGCTTTGTGATCCTTTGTTGCCCAGCAGATAGGCCAGTGTGTAGCAAAGTTGATGGCTAAAATTAGAAAATGTTGTTTTGTCTTTGTTTCTGAGAAGGGGCCCACCACGTCCAGTCCCCAAACCTTGAATGGTTCAGGGTCAGGTACTGGGTTAACTGTTGGCTGGGGAGCCTTTGTGCTGGTGTATTTCTTGCACACTGTGCACTTTTTTGGGAAATCAATTATATCTTATTTAAGATTGGGTCACCATATTATCTCTTTTAAAGTGAGGAATAGATTATTAGCCTTTGTATGTCCTAGTAGACTCAATGTTTTAGTATGGTGTCAACTCTTTGTGCAAGTGGAATGTACAGGACATGTTTTTCATTAATAATTTGGTATACAGTGTCATTTGATACATGGAAGTACTTTTTGTTCCTTAATAATGTATCATGGGTCAGTTGGTGTGTTGTAGAGTCTTTCCCTTTGGTTTTGTACTAGTGTTATATAGGTTGGGCCAGTCAGGGTCCAGGTGGTCAGAATGATCCACTCTTGGCTGAAATAGCCTAGAGAGTGTGTCAGCTGTGACCAGCTATGCCCCCTTTTTGTATTGGATGTCCAAATTGAGCTGCTCCAGAAGGGACATCCATTTGGCTTGTTGCTGTGCAAGTGTGTTCTGAGTTTTGAAATAGATTAAGGATTTGTGGTCAGTTAGTACTTTGATGTTTAAATGTCCTTCTAGATAACATCTCCATTTCTTGCATGTGTGATATATTGCTAGGCATTCCTTATTGTGTATTGTGTATCTCTGCTCAGTGTTTGTTAGTTTTCTGCTTTTGTAACATACTGGCAGGAAATCTTGCTACCCTGACTGGAAGATGCGCAGGACTGCGCCAATGGCGGTGTCACTGGCATCCAACTTGAGCTCGTAGCACCTGTTGCTATTAGGGTATTACAAGATTGGTGCTTCAATCAAAGCTTGTTTTAATAGTTGAAAATTCCTGCTGCATTCTGGTGTCCAGATGATTTTCTTTTTGACATTACCCTTGGTTAAGTCATTGATTGGTGTGGTGAGCTTTCCGCAGTCTTTGATGTATTTCCTTAGGTAAGCTACCATTCTGAGAAATCATCTAACTTGTTTAAAAGAGATGTGGTGTTACATGTTGTTTATGGCTTTTATTTTATCTGGATCTGCTTTGATGCCACCATCAGAGACAAGTGGCCCAAGAACAGGAGTTTATTTTCCATAAATTGGCACTTACTAGGATTGACATAGAGTTTGTGCTTTTCAAGTCAATTGAGTGTCTTGCAGACATGTGTGAGGTGTTCCTCTTTTGTTTTTGAAAATATGATGAAATTTTCAAGGTAGCATAATGTATTTAAGGGGCCATTTAGTGCTTGGTTCATCATTATGACAAATGTTTTGGTGGCGTTGGTCATCCCAAAATTCATTTATTTGAGTTACCCAGACATTTCTGACTGGTACAAAAAGTCCATAGGGCCAAAAAGGAATGGTCAAAGTATTATATACAATGTAAAAAAAGAAGAAGGGTACAAGGAATCCTTCAAAGCAGGGGGGAAACCTTGGGTGAGAGGGAAGATTGTGGGAGTGTTGTTTATCCCAAAGTTCATTACTCTACATTTGAAGGATCTAAATTGTGTACGGAACACAGTTTTTGGTATGTCTTTTTCCTTTACTTCAACTTGGTTATAACCTGAGATGAGGTCAATTTTGAAGAAAAATTTGGCTCTGTAGAGTCTTGAAAATAGATCCTCTATGAGTGGGAGGGGATATTTATTCTTCTCTGTGCTTGCATTGAGAGCTCTATAGTCAGTTACTAGATGGAGTAAACCTTCTTTTTTCTTTACAAATAACACTGCCACTCCCTCACAGGAATTCATATGGACAAATGAATCCTTTGGCTAGGTTGTCCTCAATATGGGTCTTGAGGGTTTGGGTCTTCATGGGGGAGAGTCTGTAGAGAGGTGTAGGTTTAGACATGGCTTTACATAGGTTGATGCCATATTTGACCTCCTGTTTAGGGGATACCTCTGTGAGCTCTTCCTTGAATACATGAGTGTATTCATTTAGGAGTGCTGCAAGTTCTGGGCATTGGGATTTGGTTGTTTGTATATTATTGAGTTTGGTGTACCTCATTATGTGGAGGGTACTTTCTTTGGTTAGACATTCAGAGTTGTCTTGGTTTGTGACTTGGACAAATACTGTGTCTCTTAGAATGAGGTTGTTGGGTTCTTTGAGGATATTAAAATTGACTCCATTGCATTTGATGATCATGGTTTTTGTTTTCCAACATACGCTGGGGTTCACTCAGGTGAACCAGTCCATGCCTGCTACAATATTGTAGTTTATGTTGTTCATGACAAGTCCTCTGATGGACGTTTGTATGCCTTGGAAGTCAATTCTGAAGGGAGTTTTTTTGCCTTCAAATAGAACCTTTGATTTGTCTGCCATTCTGGCGTATTTGAAGTTGGATTTGACAACTGGTATTTTGTAATTGGTTAAAAATGGTTTGCTAACCATGGTGTGTTGTTCACCAGAGTCAAATAAAAAATTTATGTGTATGAGATTTTTAAGTCCATGGGTAGACAAGAAGTTGTGAGCAATCTTTAATTTTTATGTTCATAAAAATGGAGGGTTGGGGGACATGTGGAATGTGAGCAGCAAAGTTTGTGCCTTGGTACAGTTTCTTGTCAAGTTAGGGGGAACAGGGGCACTTAATCCTGTTCCCCCTCCTCTTTTCCCAGTTTCTCTGTTTTGAGACCTTCAAGGTCAGAGAATGTGGGGTCAGATTCATAGTGGGTTGCTGTTTCAGCATTTTTTACTTTGGTGGTATCCTTTTTCTTGAGATGGGAGCAGTTTGTGCTTTGGCTGTGATTGCCATTGTTGCAATTGGAGTTGCTGTTGCTATGATTGGTGTTTTGGTGTTTGTTGCCATGGGAGTTTTCTCTACCATTGCTGTTTGAGGGGTGGTTGCCAATGTGAGCAGCATATTCCATGTTTGTGCATTTTTCTGCATGTTTGGCTTCTGCAATGAGAGCAGGCATAGAAGTGATGGCCTCTGGATGGATGAGGGCAGCAATAGATGGTTTCATTATGTTGATGAAAGAGGCTCTAGTGTGTACATTGTCAGCTTGAGCTGGGTTTTGGATTTTGTGATGTATTTTCTCAAATTCATTGGCATAAGCTGTGATGGTGATCTTCTGAGGAAGATTGCTGAGCTGTATTGCAATGTCTTGAAGAGATTTGGTGACACAGAAATTGTAGGTGATGTCTGCTTTGAACTCCTCCCAGTTGTCAAGCTAGTTGTCTGTTTGTGAGCCAACCCAGGTGGCAAACCAGTTAGCTGCGGCCTCATACAAGCGCTTGCTGGCTTCCTGGACCCATTTTTTGTGGGGGATGTGGCTGGTGTGGAGTTTAGCGGCTGAGTGGTCTAGCCAGTTGATGATGTTTTCTTTGTTTTTCCCAAATAGCTTGTCAATACCAATGTATTTGGTGTTGGTAACTTCACCTGTGATAGGTGGTTGTGTATTTATTTGTGGTTGAAGAGAGTGAATGCTTTGAAATATATTGGTGCATGCTTTGGGCATGACCAGTCCTTCAAATATGGTGGATTCACTAGGTATATCTTTGTCAATGTTTTGGGTGCAGAAGTATGTCTTCCAGGTCTCCTAGGATGTGGCCTGGTTGAGTGTGTGAGCAAAGGTGGGCGGGTTTTGGTCAGTCAGTTTCTCTTTCATGGGTGTGGCCAAAAACCCGTAGCTGCTACCAGTGATGAGAAGCGCCTTTTGGGGAAGCTTAAAATATGGTATTAAGAAAGAAGATAAGTATATTTTATTGGATAATACTTTAGACTTATATAGCTTTAGCTGTGGAGAGATTTAGTTGGATTGAACCTAGGGGTTGGTCATGTGCAGGATGGGTTCGAGTTGCTGGATACTTGGACAGTCATTTGATATTGCTTGGTTGCCATTTCTGGCATGTCAAACTGTATATTGGGAGGGCACCAAATTGGCCAATGACTGGATGTTAAGTGAGTTGGTGGTAGCCAGAATACTTGTACATCCAGATCCATGACACAAATATTAAAAATATATAATAAATAGTCAATAACATTAGAAAAACATACAAATAACACAAATATTTGGATTTTTAATCCAATAAAGATCTCTAAATTTAGAAAACAAACTATAACTAGATATTTTATAATGATATAAAATATATTTTCAAACAAAAATCAATGCAGTTGAAAAATATCTTACACGTAAGATAAAAACTATAAATCACATTTAGATAAGCCAAATTGTATTTTTATCGCTTTCAAAAAGAAAAATTATAAAAAAATATAAAAAATGATGGATATTTAACTTTTGGATCCGATAAGAGTTGTTTTTACAGTTATGTTATTCTATAAGTTGATTAACTGTTGATTTAGATATGTTATAGAAAAATAACCATTTTAAACTGTCTAAAAGAGCACAGTGGCGCAGGGGAAGCGCGCGGGGCTCATAACCCCGAGGTCGTAGGATCGAAACCTACCTGTGCTATTGCTTTTTAAAATAAGCAACCCCCTTATTTTGCTAAGTTTTAATTATTTTCTTTATGCTAAGATTGAAAATAATAATAGAGATGCATAAAAAATACTTTATATCAATATAATATTAGTAATATATTTAAGTTTTTAGTAATGTATAAAGTTTTATGATGATAGAATTATAATTAAAATTTATGGGCAGAGAAATTCGACTAAGATGGTCACTTGATATATTAAAGCATAAAGCTATTTTATCCCACCTGATAGTAGACTAGTTCAAATGGATAATTATTAAAAGTTTGAAAAAGGATTTATCGATATAGAAAGCATTTTTTTCCTTTTTATTACGAAAAAAGAAAAGGGGTTTGATCTAGTCTCTTAATCAGTTCAAAAACAGAGCAAACAAATGTATCAAATCTCTCCAAAGCAGAGATACAAACTAAAATATCACCAATTAATGATATGTACCCGTCTCTAACTTTAAAGTATCATTAATAAATTGAACATCAAGTTAAAAACCATGGTCTTTGTTATTTGATTGTTTAAGAATTCAAAGATTATGGAAATTTTTAGATCATTTTAAAAATATGATTATATTGTTATTATTTAAACAAGCATGTATTATTCAACTATCTAAAACCATTTTATATTCAGTCTTTTCCTTTACTATTCTACTTGTAATTTTAAAGTGCTAATAAGCACTATGGTAAAGCTTATAGCAATATAAGATTTATTTCAGTCAACAATAAAAATTACCTGGTAATTGAGAGATGCAGTAAAAATACAATGGTTTTCACAGCTATAGCCTTAAGCAAAATCGACTAATATTTAAACGGAATAAGCCACTATGCAACAAAAATTAAGTTGGAAGAGTTCTAGACTACAATTAATTTAAAAGTTTTCAGTGAACTGGCAAAAGACCAAACAAGAAATGCAGTAATACTCATACAAAATGAGAAATTATATTAAATATCAAATGACACATTTAAAACTACAAACAAAATGACTCAATACAACAAGGAAAATAGATTGTGATTGTTGTAAAATATATTATAATCCAATTGGGATTCTGATGAGCCACCAATAAAAGGTCTAAATACAAAGAAAATTAGAGAAAACTATAAGCAAAATTTCACAAGCACTAAATGAAATAAATTCACACAAGATATTTAATATTTGAATCCTAAAATATAAAAGCATTTTATCAGTCAATTGACAACTATCAAATTTGGGAAAAGAGAAATTTTAGTTGATTGTGTTGAAACAACAGGGTCAACCCCCAGTAAGGTTACAACCAAACAGGTTTATGACCCACAATCTAACTTCCCAGTCACCCAAAGCCAAATGCAGAAGTCAACTCAAATTTGAAAATCCAACAACATGACCTAATGATAATCCTTTTACAATAGACAGCTAAATTCAACACTTGACTCACTAAAAGGATCAAGCCACCCCCTCAACCATCCAACCAAGTGATCTTCACAATCATGATCCCTCTAGATGATTCACAATGACTATATAACTTCTACATCACAATAAATAATATTATCTAGTTTCCAATAATATTTCCCCCCTTTTAAATTCTGCTAAAACAGCACAGTTACAACAATAGGTATACCAATTCAAAAACAATATATCAAAATACACCATCTCAAATTTCTTATAAGAAGTTATTTTTTAGTATTAGAACTTGTGATGCTTAGGGATTTTAGGATAGTAAGTGGGAAGGTAGGGCAGCAAATAAGTAAACACAGCAGGACTATTATCTCTTTACTCAATAGAACTTCTCTATTTGAGTTCTGAAAGTAATCTAAGGTTTATAAGTCAGCTATTATGTTATTTGATATATTTTATTGAGACCAATGAGGGCTTTATACCCATCTTGGAGTGGTGAAAGAGGATAGGAGGGGAAGGTTGGCTTTCTAAGCCTGGATATGGTGCAGCTTTTGGGGCCCTGGGGCAGTGAAACATTACTTGAAAATAGAAAAAGGAAGGGCAATGATTGGGCATGATGGGAAAAACTAGGGACATGATTATAATCAGGTGATATCTGAAAGGAGTAGGGTCATTTTCTTGGGAAGATATGTCTATGCCACAGTCTAGACTAGGGTCTAGACCAGATAGTCTGGGGGGAGGGACATGATATACTTGACGGAAGGGAAAGAGCTAAATTTAATATGATTGACATTCAATGGGTTGTTAGTTATTGACCATTTTGCGCTTCTGATGGGCCACTAATTGCTTACCTAGAATATGCTTTATATGATTTACTCTCTAATACATCTGCAGCTAGCTGCAGATGCTTTGATTACTCATTACATTAGAAGCTGATTACTTGTGTTTTATGGATGACTCTCCAGCCAAAATTATAAAAAAAGGACAGGAGTTTGCCTAGAATCTAAATTTTATATTAATAACTCCAATAAGGTAACTATTGAAAGTGGTACCCTGTATCACAGGACTATTGAATCATAAAAAATAAATAGTCAAAATTCACTTATAATTTTATATTGCAGCATCTCAAAACTACAACATCCCAATTCTGCCATTTTGAGACAAATTAAATAAACCTTATTCTGCTAACTTTATTTACATATTAAAACACTTAGTGCAGGGTATATTTACACCATATCAAGTCATGCCATTTATCATATACTAAAATAAGCTTTTAAAAGCACTAAATCAAAGCTTTTTGTATGATGCCATAATATGTTCTCATAGTATCAATCTAAGACACTTATGATAAGAAAAGCTTAGAATAACACCAATAAAGCCTTCATAATATTTTTTATCATTGCTGTTTAAAGAAAATCACTTTTTTTATATTTTTTATCTATACAGGGATAATGTGACTGTACAACAGTCAATTAGGATGTTCAACCAAATAAACTTGCCAATATATATTAAGTTGTTACATAAAATTATATATTTTACATGGATAGGTTTATGGAATTATCTGATCAAATTATTGATAAACTTGGTATCTTTGTAAGATAGATGATAAATTATCTTGTAGTTAATTAGGCCATATTTATTGACAGAATTAAGGCAAGATTGATCAATTCAGATCTTGGAGACTAGGTGTTTCAAAAGTTGATTAACTAGCTGGGAATATTAATTGATTAAGTATCCATGAATATGATTAACAAGGATTTAATTATAGGGCTTCAAATAGTCTTGAATTTGCCAAGAAGGAAGGTTAGAGTTGACCAAAAAAATCCCCAAAATTGAGTTAAAAAACACTGCCTAGGAACATTTCTGGGCCCTGCAGTGGCGCCTGGTTTGGGTTTTAAACTATTTTGGTGGTTTTAAATAGTAAAAAGCAATCAGTGAAAAAATTGCTAATTGAGACAAATGCATCTAGGTATTCAGAGTTAATCAGCCAAGTTCCAGTTGGAAAAATGATAGCTTTGATTAAGGAATACATAGACTTCATAGGGTTTTGGTGCTGGAAGTCCCAAATGCTTCAAGCCATAGAAAAATATGTCCACAGAAGGAATCAGGTGATTCTGGAATGTACTGGGGTTACATTCTTATAAGTTGAGAGTATAAAGATCTTTTGGAAAGAGATATTGGTTAAATGATGCTGTTGTGTCATAGATCACATGATAGGAATTCAGGTGTGATTCCAGGCTGGAGGGGTTTCCATACCATTGTATCCCAAATGGTATAAATTGAAACCTGATTATAACAGTTAAAGATGTTTTTATGAATTTTTTGCTTTCCCCTCAATCATTTTAAGCTTTATGTATTTTTCTTTTAACTAAAGGAGGACTATCATGGTATGAAAGAGATGGTCTGCAAATAAAACCATGGAAGTGAAAAGAATGAAAGTGATAACCAAATGGCAAAAGGATAGACATCAGAATTTTCCGCTTGGAATATGAGATTTATGAGGCTCACATAAAGGATTCCCTGTTATCCAAGAGACAAGCTAGGGGCAATAGGAAAGCAAGCATAAAATTTCTAAATCCTCTACACAAACCATTTAATTAGACAGTTTAAAAGGTAACCTATTTTTGTTGTTTAGAATCAACATTACATCATAAAATACTTTACTCACTTTTGGATAGAGGTGGCACTAATTGATAATAAACACAATTTACAGCTCTGGTTGCATAATATAAATGTGATAATAACTGTTTTATAGAAATAAATAACAATCAATGCCTTTAAAATTATTTACTTTTTGTTTCTTATTACCATAAAGCTATTTTTTTCTTAAATCTGTGTAACTATCTGATAGACTACTAAAATATAACTAAATTTTATTGTAAATATATAATAATTATTTTTTGGTGTAAATTATGACTATGAAGATAGTTAACTGCAATAAAATAGCTATTAATATCTGTCAGGAAATTGGGATATTGACTAATTAACAGATTCAACCAATTAACATGGGCCAGCTGTCAATCACTCTTAGGAATGGTTTCAACAGAATGACGTGGGCTGCAGGATCAATGAATCAACAGCCAAATCATGTCCTGGCATTAACAATTTCATGCATTGCAATTAATTAATGGAACATGCAATTACTGCTCATTAATTAGTCCACCTCAACAACCACCTCAAACATGTCTCTCATAATAATTACTACTCTAATATTTAATTATATCCTAGAACAAGGGCCATCACATGGACCATCATTTGAAACACTTCTAGAAGAGTCCAAAATGGACTGGGCTGTCAGGCTAAACACTCTAAGATAAAAAGGCTTTCACCTATTGTATTAGAGTAGCTCTGATTAAGTGAAACAATCATCTCTGTGAACTAGTAGCCAACTACTGGCTAGCTAGCCCTGGGAGTGGCCCAGGTAGACAGAAAGGATACCAATCTGTGGAATATGTCAAGTTAGCCTTCTGTTAAAACCACCCCAAAAAGTATGGGCCTCCTGCTGTGTTGACCTAATTCTACTTTAGTCTCTTTTAGCATTGTGTGCTAACTTGGATAAAACGCAGGCAGGCAGGCTGCCTTAAAGCCAGTCCATTAGAATAAAAGACTGATGATTCTGTATTGACTTGATGATTGATACTAAGTCCTATTTCCTTAATGTGATCCTCTCTTCAGATTTATTAGTAGAGCAAAAGATGATAATGTTGTCATACAGTATAATTATCTATAGTAAAATATAGAGACAACTATGAACCTATATCCAGAAGTAGGAAGAACTGTCCCAAATCCTTCAGGCCTTGGGCCCCGTCAGACTTGCTACTTCTGATGACAACAAAATATTCCAGGCCAAAGGTTACACCAAAGTCACAGGTTCTCTGTACTTTCCTAATGTTAGAAGACTTAGGATATCAGCAGACGGATGACAAAATAACATGGCCTGCAAATTTCTGACACTATCTTTATTGTTTTTATAGAGGAAACTTTAACCCAGCATAATTTATTTAATGTTGCATACTTTGAAGGTATGCACTATTTTATATATCAAGGAAAAGCCAGAAGAAAAAGAAGAAATATGCAGGTTAGTAGTTTGAATAGTTGTACATGAGATTGTAGCAGACCACTTTGGACTGTACTCTGAGGCTAAATTTAATTTAGACATGCAAATAAGATTCTTTTGAAGCCAGTGGATTTTATCAAATCAATAAGCTTGGCTTTTTTTTAGAAAGATTCCAGATGGGAATGACCTACATCCCTATGAGGAAGCACTTGCTGCTTGGTATCTTATAGTAGAGTGGACTAAAATTTAGAAGATGGAGCTAAAAAACTAACAATATTAGAATGAATTTAACAATTTAAACATTTCTTTTCCTTCTTTTTCTTTGTGAATTCAGACTTTTATTCAATTTTACATATTACAATGAAGCAGGGTCTGATTTTATTCATTAATGAATAGAAGCATATCCAAAAATATGTTTATACAGGCAACTCAATCAAGGGTTTAATTTTGGTAAATTCAGATGCTACCTAATTCAACTGGAATCAGGCCCCAACTAACTTGGATGTCTACTTTATACTGTAAATTCAGAACCTAAACATAAAAATGCAGGATTATCAAATCCTTGGTCTGAATTTTGAATCACTTTTGCAGGCAACTCAGCTGAGTGAAAATCAAAATATTTAATAAAATCAACCATTTAATTTGCCTTTTTTTGAGTTATTTAAATTGGCAAATTTTGAATCCCTTGAACAGATAACTCAACTAACAAAAGACAAAACACATCAAAAAATGTGGGATAAATGAATCAGAAATGCGGGATTATAATGTAAAATTTGAGATTTCCTGTATGTTAAACAAATTATAGACATCATGTAAAAATAACCAAATCTAAAATTATGGGATTGTCAAATCCAAGAACCAAATTTCAAATCAAAAACGAGGTGAATTAGAAATAAATATAATTTATGGGTGTCTCAAAAAGGATGCTAAAGGATCTATAGTGGATTTGTGCTAATTCTTTTAGGAATCATAGGCATTCTCAAAAACCACCCTATTCCATTTTAGGATGGCTAAATTTAGATGCTTGATTACTTTTGATTTTTAAAAACACTAATAATAAAATAGAATCATATATTATAATCTATCTTATCATGTTGTCTTTTCCTTGATGTGTTGATAGTTCATTTGCTGTTGATAATGTACTTGCAATTAATTGGATAGTTTCACCTCCAGTTGCCTTGGCAATAGGAAATCAAGTTGCCTCTGTGACCACAACTGGTCTCAGGGAGGCTACTTGATTTCCTATTGCCAAGGCAACTGGAGGTGAAACTATCCAATTAATTGCAAGCACATTATCAACAGCAAATGAACTATCAACACATCAAGGAAAAGACAACATGATAAGATAGATTATAATATATGATTCTATTTTATTATTAGTGTTTTTAAAAATCTACTGTAATCAAGTATACTTAATAGCAATCCATTAACACATAGTGTAGTAATCCAGTGATGTTTCACTTTTGAGTTTTTTCTTTCCCACCTCTCCTTCTTTCTTGATTTTTTTAAAAGTTTCATGGCCCCTGGATACACTGGGGGCCAGAAAACTTTAAAAAAATTTCTGCGTCATCAGGAGGGTAGCTCATATATCATTATATGGGTTTGTAGTTGCTATATTAGTGATTTATAGTGCAGAATATTGCATCATTTCCAGTTTAGAAAATTTTACATTTCACTTAATTTCATGTCTAAACATGGTTGTTGAGATTGGATTTTTCATTTGATTTTATCCAGAGTGGAGCTTCTTGATTTGAGTTGCTTTGTCCTAGGCTCTTATTGTATATTCAATTTGGATTCCAGTTCCCACAATTAATATCTGAGTTTACTAGTGGCATTTAAAAGTGATTTGAAATTTGGTTCTTGGATTTGACAATCCCAAAATTTCAAAAAACATAGTAAACTTAATGAAAATGGATGATAGATTTGAACGCTTCAAATCTGATTCCAGTTAATTCATTTTGTCCATTGGAAATGTGCAGTTTGACTTGAAATTTGCAAAGTGTCTACAAGTTTCCGCATTTTTAAAAATTCAAATAAAAATACAAAAAAATCAATTTAATTAAAAAAGGGCCATCTCATAAAAGTGATTCAAAATTTGGACCAAGGATTTGACAATCCTGCATTTTTATGTTCAGTTTCTGAATTTACAATAAGTATGTTGCCTCTATGCTTAATCTAATTCAGCCCCAGCTGTACATAGCCTTGACTAGCTGGTGACCAAATATGATTTGAAATAAAAATAACATTAATTTTTTATTGGATGCAAAATTTGTGGCTGATATGATTTCTTTACAAAGCATATATGCAGAATAAAGCTTTTATATTGAACATATAAACTACTCTTTATAAGCTGGTAGAGATTGAAATAGAGTCTATGAAGAATTGTTCCTAAAGCTGAAAGTAAGTAAAAATGTACTTCTTTGTTGAATTTTTCCTGAAGGTGGAGATAGTTTGAAGCTAGGATTGGGATAGTTGTAGCTAGGGCTGCGTCAGATATGAGACAGTGGCTCTTTTTCTAAAAAGGTGCCACTTGTCTCAAATCCAGAGACAATTCTGGAAATTTGTCTAGGGTACAATTTTTCTGTAATTGTCTCCATACATAACCCTAGAAGGGGGTTTTCTGGATTATTTTTAAAATAAAAATTATATTATATTTATTTTTATTTCTAAAAATGAACATAAATAAGAGTTTAAATTAAATTTTAACCAAAAACATTTATTTTACATATATATACAAATCCAGCTTGTCCAGAAAACAGAAAGCCTTCTGAGGTTTTTTTTTGAAATTTTGGATTCCTCAAGACAGGGAAATTCAAAAGAAATATCTGGGGAGGGAGGATAGGACAATTACAGAAAATGCTGTCATCATCCCTTTTTTGGGCTAACACAGCCCTAGCTGTAGCAATTGTTTGATCACAAAGCCACAAAAACGGTTTTAACATGTTTTGGATTAGGTCACAAACCAATCTGTGTAGATTTTTGCTGAAACTTTTGGAGTAGGTCACAATTTTTGCCTCATTTCATTGTTTAGGTAATAAAATATTAAAGAAACATAGGTTTCAATGATTAAATAGATGCTTTTATTTTGTGCTAGGTACAAGATGTAAAATTTAAATGGGGTTTAAGGATAAAACTTATGATATCTTTGTGCTAGGTACAGAATTTAAAATTAAAGCAGTTTCTGTTATTGAATTTTATTTTCAACTAAAGTTTATTAAATCTTTATACACCAGTATCTCCTAATGATAGTTTTGATTATGTTGTAACTGTGCAGCTTTAGCAGAGTTACAAGGGGAAAAATATTGAAAACTAGATAATTATTTTTATTTGAAGATAGGGACTATATAGTTGCTGTGAATCATCTTAAGAGGAACATGATTATTTAGATCATTCAGTTGGATGGTGAAGGGGGTGGCTTGTTCCTAGTAAAGGGTCACATGTCAAATTGAGTCACCCACCAAATAAGATCATTTTTTGTTCATATTTTTGCTTTTGGGAATTCAAGTTGGCTTCCTTGTTTGGGAACAGGTCACTGGGAAGTCAAATTGTGGGTCACAAACCTGCTTAGTTGGAACCTTGTTGGTGGGTCAATCCTGATGGTTCAATAATTAAATCAACATTTGTTTTAGATAATCATGACTAAATACTTTTTATTTAAATTAATAAATATCTAATTCAACCAAAAGTATAGTTTATATGCTTATGATTAATAAATCACAAAAAATATGATTTTTCTTAGCATAGCACAATTCACACAGATTTGTTTTGTGTATTTAGGGGGCAGGTCACAATTGTAACTGCCATTTTTTGTGAACTTCTTCTAAAGCCACAAAATAATTTAGCATGATATATGATGTTAATTGAAGGTTGCAAAAGGTTTTTTGACCAAACTCAAAAGGCACTAATCAGGTTGTGAGTTTAGAGGCTGGTCACAAAACAAATTGTGACAACTTTGGAGCCTGTTTTATATGTGTGAAATCCAGGGTTTTCCAATTCCAATTGCCATCTCCATCACTGTACAGACTTTTACTATTAGAAAGCTCTTGTTGTAAAATTATGAAGAGTTTTACTTCTAAGTTGGCTACTTTATGGCTTAGCTGCTTATTTTTATCTCTCCACTTGGCCATAATATTAACATGTCTTGATTTCCTAAGGTTTAGTCCTTATATATCCCTATCAGCAACATCTTGCACCTGGCTAAACATTTCAATGAAATCCTGAAGAGTACCAACTAAGTACCAAGAAAAAGCCTTTTTTATCAGGGATGGAGTCCCGTCCTTGAAAAATTAATCAGAGTAAACCCCCTTTGGTGTTACAGCTCCTCAGACACTAATAAATGTCCTGGGTTGAAGCCAGGTGCTGACTGGACAGGGTTGTCATTCTCCAGATAGGGCAGCTTCTTGGACTTAGCTTGGACTTAGACTGCATGGCTGCAAATTCCTTTATTAATTTTCCTATGATCAGGCAAGCATCCCCTCCATAGACCTTCACATCAGCTGGGATGAGACCTTTCTTAGGCCAATACCAGTCTCTAAACAGTCTTTTGAACTCTACCTATGGACTATGTCAGAATCTTGGGGAGTGTCCACAAGATGAAGTTGACTACAATTAAAGATTATGCCAGCTCTTCAAAGAAAATAAGATATTTACACTCTGAAGAAATAACAGCTACTATTGTTTATAATGATCAAAACAATGGCTGAAACCTAGGAATAGAATCTACTAGTTGGGATTCAGCAACAGCATAAAAACTTATAAACTGAGAATAATTTCCTTACAGTATATGAGTATCACACTCAAATGAAGTATATATAGAGCAAGAAATGATAAGTTTATTTCTGAAGAGAGCACTAGGTATTTATAGCCTTAGCAGGCTTTTGGGGGCAGAAAGAATACCTAGGGGGATTGAGTTATTCCCCACAGTAGATTTAGGAATAGTCCTCTTTATTGGGCTTCCAGAAGGTTGGCTACTTCTAGATTCAGATTTGGAAGGAAGAATACCACCAAGATCCTGGGATTGCTGCAGATAGGTTTGGTTACCTTCCATGGAAAAGGATAAGCCCAAGTCTCCCATTGAGCCAAGAGGTTTACCAATAGAATCAGGTGAGATGTAGTCACCAACAGAATTCTTTTCTCTGGTGGTTGTATTCAAATGTTGTGTCAATCTGTCCAATTCCTCATCTGAAGTATTGCTTGATGTAAACCTTCTGCATCTCTGGCAATAGAAATCTTATTCACTTGAGCTAGGGTAGAAAATGTTATGCTTTCCACTCATTGAGAACTATGTACAGCTGGGGATAATAGATGTGGATCAAGAGTGGCATTTATTGAATTCAAAGCAAAGATGCCCATAGAAACCTTCTGTGACAAGGACTGTTTTTTGGGAGGATAAAATTTAGGTTGTCAAGTCTTGAAGTCCTTGCTATATATCTTGGACTCCTTGTCCTTTGTCTTGGGCGTCTTCCCCTATGTATTGTGCTCCTTATCCTTAATCTTGCAGTCCTGCTACACGTCTTGGAGTCCTTGTGCTCTACTTTGTGTCTCACTTCTTGGCATATAAGCCCTGCAATACCCTGCTCTTGGCCTTGTAATCCTTCCTGGTGGTCCTGGGCTTCTGCTCCTATGTCTTGGGCTCCTTGCCTTGGCTTATGGCTTTTGAAATCCACTATGCCCCCCTTGTTTCAGACCATTTTCCTTAATAGCTTCTTGTTTTCTATGGTTTCTCCTTCTGAATTCTGAATTTAAAAAGCTTAAACTATCCAGTTTTTCTTGCTCTATAATAAATTAAACTTATGTTTTTAAATCAGCCAATCAGAAAGGTCTTTTTCCTGTCAATCCCCTTATTTTTAGGCTTTTCTCCTTCAGTTTAACCAATGGAAAACATTTGACCAAACAGATTTTGGCCAAAAGCCAATCAGGCTTCTGGATTGGCCTGTTTTTCCAAAACATTTTTGGATGACCTGCTCCTGATCCTGGTTTGAACCCGTTGTCCTCTTGCTCTAGAAAAACCATGGCTCTGTGTTTCAAAAAGGTTTCCTGTAATTCCTGTCACGTTTTGCCGGGTTGATTTGAACGTTTCTGCCTATGTTTCACTTAATGAATTTTTAACCCTAATTTCCTTTAATGTTTCCTGTGTTTTCCCGTGTTCTTTACTCCTCAGCAAAACTTGAAACCACCTGTTGCTTGCTTTACTCTCCTCTTAATGCCCAGCAAAAATCCAGCCTTTGTCTTCAGAGTTTCCCTGTGCTGTTCTTCCTGCTTCCCCTCTTTTTACTCAATTAACCCTTAATAAATTCTTTATGAATTTTCTTATTTCTTTTTAGTAATTCTGTTAACTCCCATTTATTTTATTAATCCTTTTATTATTTTATTTATTTTATTACTTTTTTTAGTTTTTAATTATGTTTAATGCTTTTATATTATTAAATCTTTTTCTGTTTCTTATATCTTATTCTTTTTTGTTTCAACCTCTTCTGATAGCCTTTACCTACTTCTTATGCTCCTTCTTGTTGCTGCTCACCACAATTGTATTTCCTCTGTTATGACAGTCTTCATCAGTCAACACCTCATAATAAGGCAATAAGTCTTCACAAGTGAATTGAATTAGACTGGACCTTCATTAGTGACCTACACATTAGGCCATCAGTAAAAGACACTATCCATGTGTTGCCACTGTTTTTAATCACTCAAGTAGTTAGTTTGAGCTTTCAGGCACAAAGTAATCAACTTTACTTCCAAGAAACCTCCAAATAATTAAGTTCTGCAGCTGTTTCTCTGGAAAACCACTCCAATGATGATTATGAGCATAACCACACTTGTCTAGCAACGTCAAGACATCATAAAAGCTACCAGAAAGACATAGAACAAGAAACCCTACCCCCAGCCTAGATAAAGTCTCCTGACTGCACACACCCTGCAGTTGGCCCTATGATATCAGAACTCCTTCAGCACATTCTTTTCTAGCTTACCAGGGCCTTCCTATCATTCCATTGCATGGACCAAAGGCCATCTTTCTCCCCTTTCCTGGCTTAAATCTCCCATTTCTCTTGGCCCCAACCTACACATGTCAATAAACTGATAAGGAGCGCCTTTTGGGGAAGCTTCAAATATGAAATTAAAAAAGAAGAGAAGTATATTTTATTGGATAATACTTTAGACTTATATAGACTTGACTGTGGCGGGGATTTAGTTGGATTGAACCTAGGAGTTGATCATGTTCTAGATGGGTTCAAGCAACTGGATACTTGGATGGTCAGGTGATATTGCTTGGTTACCATTCTCAGTATGCCAAATAGTATATTGGAAGGGGACTAAATTGGGCAATGGCTGGATGTTAAGTAGGTTGGCAGTAGCCAGAATGCTTTTACATCCAGACCCTTGACACACACCCCCTTTAGGGGTTACTCTGGTGCATCAGGAGGGGGCTTTGTTTTCACAGCTGCTGCCTGATGCTCCTGGAGCTGTTTACCAGTTGGAACCAGTCTGGTCAAGTGCTCTCCTTTACTGAGGCGGAGAAGGTTCTGTGGTATTTCTTGATAATTGGGTTTTTGGCACCTTGGAATTTTACTAGGTAGGTGTTGTGCTCTGGTCTGTACTTGATGATTCTTCCTGGTCCCTGGTGTACTGAGCCTAGTTTCTTTCTGTTGCCAGCTAGAACCCGGCCGGGGGAGTTGATGGGAAGTGGTTCCTCTGTGGAGGTTACCTTTTGTGTCTTGAGCCTCTTTATTTCTGCTGTTTTAGCTTTGAGGCGGATGTGCTGTAGATTTGGTGCTTGCTCTACTGTGGGAGGTTCCCCTGGGGGGATCTTTATGTAGGGCTGCTTGTTGTGGATGATTATTTCTGGGTTTTACCCATAGGTTAGCTCAAACGGTGAATAGCCTGTCCCTTGGTTGGTGAAGACTCAGGATACTAGTAATGCATGTTTCACGTATAGTGGCCATGTGACTTTGGCTTTGCCATCCATTATTTTCTCTAGGGTCCTGATAAGGCTGCCGTTGAGGCGTTCTACTCTGTCATTGGCCTGTGGCCTGTATGGAGAGGTTGTGGAATGTTAAATGTTTTTGGATTTTAAGTTGTTGTTTATAAGTGACCTTATAACTCAGTTGCTCCATCAGTTATGATGTAGTCTGGAGTGCTGTAGTTGGCTATGATTGCTTTGTTAATGAAACAGTTGATGGTTTCTGCTTTATGGTCCTTTGTTGCCCAGCAGATGGGCCAGCATGTGGCAAAGTTGATAGCTACAATATTGAAACATTGGTTTGTTTTGTTTCTGGGAAGGGGCCCACTACGTCCAGTCCCCAAACCTTGAATGGTTCAGGATCTGGTACTGGGTTGACCGTTGGCTGAGGAGCCTTTGTACTGGTGTATTTCTTGCACACTGTGCACTTTTTCAGAACATCAACTATATCCTGTTTGAGGTTGGGCTACCATACTATCTTTTTTAATGTGAAATATAGGTTGTTAGCCTTTGTATGGCCTAGTAGGCGGTGATGTCTTAGTATGGTGTCAACTCTTTGTGCAAGTGGAATGTACGGGACATGTTTTTCATTAATAATTTGGTATACAGTGTTATTTGATACATGGAAGTACTTTTTGTTCCTTAATAATGTATCATGGGTCAGTTGGTGTGTTGCAGAGTCTTTTCCTTTGGTTTTATACTCAGTGTTGTACAGGTTTAGCCAGTAAGGGTCCAGGTGGTCAGGGTGATCCTCTCTAGGCTGGCATAGTCTATAGAGAGCATCAGCTATGACCAGCTCTGCCCCTTTTTGTATTGGATGTCCAAGTTAAGCTGTTCCAGCAAGGACATCCATTTGGCTTGTCGCCGTGCAAGTGCGTTCTGAGTTTTGAAATAGATTAAGGATTTATGGTCAGTTAGTACTTGGACATTTAAATGTCCTTCTAGATAACATCTTCATTTCTTGCATGTGTGATATATTGATAGCAATTCTTTATTGTGTATTGGGTACCTTTGCTCAGTATTAGTTAGTTTTCTGCTTTTGTAACATACTGGCAGGAAGTCTTGCTGCCCTGGCTGGCAGATGCGCAGGACTGCACCAATGGCGGTGTTGATGGCATCTGAATCAAGCTTGTAGCACCTGTTGTTATTAGGGTATTGTAAGATTGGTGCTTCAATCAAAGCTTGTTTTAGTAATTGGAAATTCTTGTCACATTCTGGAGTCCAGATGAATTTCTTTTTGGCATTACCCTTGGTTAAGTCATTGATTGGTGCAGTTAGTTTTCTGCAGTCTTTGATGTATTTCCTTAGGTAAGTTATCATACTGAGAAAGCATCTAACTTGTTTAACAGAGGTAGGGCGTTGCATGTTATTTATGGCTTTTAATTTTTCTGGATCTGCTTTGATGCCACCGTCAGAGACAATGTGGCCCAAGAACAGGAGTTCCTTTTCCATAAATTGGCACTTACTTGGTTTTGGTTAAAGGTTGTGCTTTGCAAGTTGATTGAGTGTCTTGCGGACATGTGTGAGGTGTTCCTCTTTTGTTTTTGAGAATATGACAATATTGTTGAGGTAGAATAGTGTGTTTGAGAGGCCATTTAGCGCTTGGTTCATCATGGTGACAAATGTTGCAGGGGCATTGGTCATCCCAAAGTTCATCACTCTACATTTGAAGGATCTAAATTGTGTACAGAACACAGTTTTTGGTATGTCCTTTTCCTTTACTTCAACTTGGTTGTAACCTGAGGTGAGGTCAATTTTGGAGAAAAATTTGGCTCCTGAGAGTCTTGCAAACAGATCCTCTATAAGTGGAAGAGGGTATTTATTCTTTACTGTGCTTGAATTTAATGCTCTGTAGTCAGTTACTAGACACAGAGTGCCTTCTTTTTTCTTTACAACAAACACTGCTGCCCCATGGGGATTCAGACAGGTGAATGAATCTTTTGGCTAGGTTGTCCTCAATATGGGTCTTGAGGGTTTGGGTCTTCATGGGGGAGAATCTGTAGAGAGGTGCAGGTTTAGGCATGGCCTTACATTAGTTGATGCCATGTTTGACCTCCTGTTTGGGTGATAACTCTGTGAGCTCTTCCTTGAATACATGGGTGTATTTATTTAGGAGTGCCACAAGTTCTGGGCATTGTATCTTTTGTGTTTGTATGTTATTGAATTCAGTGTAACTCATTATGTGGAGGGTACTATCTTTGGTTAGACGTTCTGATTCATCTTAGTTTATGACCTGGACAAATACTGTGTCTCTTAGAATGAAGTCATTGGGTTCTTTGAGGATGTTAAAATTGACTCCGTTGCATTTGATGGTCATGGTTTTTGTTTTCCAACATACGCTGGGGTTCACTTGGGTAAAACAGTCCATGCCTGCTACAATTTTGTAGTTTATTTTGTTCATAATAATTCCTTTGATGGACGTCTGTATGCCTTGGAGGTCACTTCTGAAGGGAGTTGTTTTGCCTTTGAGTAGAACCTTTGATTTATCTGCCATTCTGGCGTATTTGAAGTTAGATTTGACAACTGGTATTTTGTACTTGGTTACAAAGAGTTTGCTAACCATAGTGTGTTGTGCACCAGAGTCAAATAAAATTTTTTGTGTATGTGATTTGTAAGTGCATGGATAGACAAGAAGGTGTGAGCAATCTTTAATTTTTAAGCTCATAAAAATGGAGGATTGCGGGACACAGGGAATGCAAGAAGCAAAGTTTGTGCCTTGATACAATTTCTTGTCAAGTTGGGGGGAGACAGAGGCACTTGAGCCTGTTCCCCCTCCTCTTTTCCCAGTTTCTCTGTTTTGAGACCTTCAAGGTCAGAGAATGTGGGGTCAGATTCATAGTGGGTTGCTGTTTCAGCATTGTTTACTTTGGTGGTATCCTTTTTCTTGGGATGGGAGCAGTTTGTGCTTTGGCTGTGATTGCCATTGTTGCAATTGGAGTTGCTGTTGCTATGATTGGTGTTTTGGTGTTTGTTGCCATGGGAGTTTTCTCTACCATTGCCGTTTGAGGGGTGGTTGACAATGTGTGCAGCATATTCCATGTTTGTGCATTTTCCTGCATGTTTGGCTTCTGCAATGAGAGCAGGCATAGAAGTGATGGCCTCTGGATGGATGAGGGCAGCAACAGATGGTTTCATTATGTTGATGAAAGAGGCTCTAGTGTGTACATTGTCAGCTTGAGCTGGGTTTTGGATTTTGTGATGTATTTCCTCAAACTTATTGGCATAAGCTGTGATGGTGATCTTCTGAGAAAGATTGCTGAGCTGTATTGCAATGTCTTGAAGAGATTTGGTGACACAGAAATTGTAGGTGATGTCTGCTTTGAACTCCTCCCAGTTGGCAAGCTGGTTGTCTGTTTGTGAGCCAACCCAGGTGGCAAACCAGTTAGCTGTGGCCTCATACAAGCGCTTGCTGGCTTCCTGGACCCATTTTTTGTGGGGGATGTGGCTGGTGTGGAGTTTAGCGGATGAGTGGTCTAGCCAGTTAATGATGTTTTCTTTGTTTTTCCCAAAGAGCTTGTTGATACCAATGTATTTGGTATTGGTCACTTCACCTGTGATAGGTGGTTTTGCGTTTGTTTGTGGTTGGAGAGAGCAACTGTATTGAATAATCTTGGCACATGCTTTGGGCATGACCAGACCTTTGAATACAGTGCATCCACTAGGTATATCTTTGTCAATGTCATGGGCGCAGAAGTACGTCTTCCAGGTATCCTGGGATGTGGCCTGGTTGAGTATGTGAGCAAAGGTGGGCGGGTTTTGGTCAGTCATTTTCTCTCTCATGGGCGTGGTAAAAAAACTGTAGCTTCTACCAGTGATAAGGAGCGTCTTTTGGGGAAGCTTCAAATATGGAATTAAGAAAGAAGAGAAGTATATTTTATTGGATAATACTTTAGACTTATATAGACTTGACTGTGGTGGGAATTTAGTTAGATTGAACCTAGGGATTGGTCATGTGCAAGATGGGTTCAAGCCACTGGATACTTGGACAGTCATGTGATATTTCTTGGTTATCATTCTTGGTATGTCAAACGGTATATTGGAAGGGCACCAAATTGGGCAATGGCTGGATATTAAGTAGTGTCAAACTGTGCTGTTTTAGCAGAGTTACACAGGAAAAATATTTAGGAGATAGATAATAATCTTTATTGTGAGATAGTGATTTTATAGTTCATGTGAATCAAGGATAACAGGAACATGATTGGTGATCACACGGCTGGATGGAAGAGGGGGATGGCTTGATCCTGGTAATGAGTCAAGCACCAAAACAAGGTATCCACCATAAGGGATCATCATCTGTTCATGTTGTTAGATTTGGTAATTTGAGTCAACTTCCTAGTCTGGCTTTGGGTGACCGGGTAATTGTATTGCGGGTCACAAACCTGCTTGGTTGGAACCTTGCTGGCGGGTTGAGCCTGCAGTTTCAACACCCCCAACTGAAGGTTGGCCTCCTCTTGGGGCAGGTTGTCAGGGAGGTTGCCAGGAGCCCAGGCGGTATTGAACTAGTTGCTATTCTGTGGCGGGCAGGGCAGTTTCTTGTTGTTTCTGTCTTGCTTTGCAGGGTCGTAGGCAATCATGGTGTAGGGTCTTGTCTTGCTTACATTTTCCAAGTCCTTGCACAAGGTAAGTGTTATTCTTGTTTACCTTCAGAATGATTGCTGGCCCCACTTTTTCAGGTTGTAACTTGCTCTTGTCAACATTCATAACCCATACTTTGTTCCCAACTTCATGTCTATTGCAGATGGGGACAAATGTTTTTTGCAGACGTTCATTCTCTTTGGCTGTTTTCTCGCTGTTAGCCTCTATTATTGAGGGTCTGAGCGTGGGGGGACTTGACTTGGAATGTCCAGTTTAGGTCCTGTCAATGCTTGAATAATATTTGGCTGTGTGCTGTATACCAGTTCAAACAGGCTTTTTCCGGTGGATCTGTTCACTTGGGTTTGACACACAAGTAATGCAGTTGGTAGCTGCTTATACCAGTCTTCAGGTCTCCTGGCAGTGATTTTGGCTAGGGCTTGTACAAGGCTATCATTAAGACTCTCCACGCGTTCATTGGCCTGTGGGTGGTATGGTGTTGTTACGGTGTGTTTGATCTGATTCTTGGTGAGGTATACATTGGTGTTTTTGGAGGTCAATTCTTTCCCTCCATTGGTTATCAGGAGTTCTGGCTTTCTGAACTTGCTGATTATTTCTTTGCCAATAAATTGTTGAACGTCATTGCTGGTGTGTGCCTTCACTGCTTAGGCTACTGGCCATCTTGTTGCAAAGTCAGTGGCAGTGACAATGTATTTTTTGTCATTGTGTTTTCCTGGAATGGGACCAACAATGTCAAGAGACCATACTTTGAAAGTAGTTGTGTGCAAATAAGGATTACTGATTTTGGTGGGGGTTTTCTTTTGGCAAACTTTTTGCACACCTCACATTAGTCTAGAACTTCCTGGACATCACGGTATAAGGTTTGCCACCAGGATTTATGCTTTGGAAACTCATATAGATTTTGGCTCTTGGTATGTCCAAGGTCTCTGTGATAGCAAAGGATAGTGTTGGCTCGCTGATGTGTGAGGATGTGGGGAATGGTCGTGCCGTTGGTCATCTTTCTGTGAAGAGTCCTGTATATGTCAGCAAAGAGATGTTCATTCTTGATGACTGTTTCTTTGGTTATGTTGGTTGTGCCCAGGGAGAACCCTTTGGTTTTTGTTTGTAGAACTAAGAGAGGCCAGTCTGGGTCAAGCCCATTTTCTCCTCTTGAAGCACAGACATACAGGCAGGACAGGGCGTCTGCCATGGCAAGCTTGGCCCCAGGCTTGTACTAGATGAGCATGTTAAATCTCTCCAATAGTTCCATCCACTGCACTTGGCAGCGCAATAGATTCACTTGAGTCTTGAAATAGATGAGTGACTTGTGATCAGTTAGTTCTGTGAATTCTTCCTGATGTTCTAGATAGCAACACCATTTGACTAGGCAGCACACAATAGCCAGCAGTTCCTTGTCGTGGATAGGGTATCAACACTTGCCATCTGTCAATTTTTGCAATTTGTAGGCTACAGGCAGGAAGTCACCATCACTATTCTTGATTTGTAGTACTCCCCCAATGGATGCATCTGAGGCATCGGTTTCCATTTGGTATTCCCCATCACATTTGGGGTATTGCAGGATGGGAGCTGTTGTGAGCTTTTCTTTGAGGCTTCTAAAGCAGAGGTCACATTGGGGTGTCCACAAAAACTTAGACTTGGCACCTGTTATGGTGGATAAGGGGGTAGTCAAGACACCACAGTTGGGTATGAAGTGTTGTACATAGGACACCATTCCCAAGAAGGTGTGGAGTTCTGACTTATCCTTGGGTGGTGGCATCTTGCAGATGGCCTGTATCTTTTGACTGTTGGGTTTGATGCTATCTTTTGAGACTATGTGTCCCAAGAAGGGTAGTTGCTCACGGAAGATCTGGCACTTGGAGGGCTTGGCCAACAGTTTGTGTTGTACCAAGGTTGCAAAGACTGCCTCCAGGTCTTTGTGGTGTTGTTCCACAGAGGGGCTGTAGACGATAATGTTGTCTAGGTACACTAGGGCATGCTTGCCTATGTGGGGCGCAAACACTTTGTTCATGAAGGTTACAAAGGTGGACGGGGCATTGGTCATGCCAAAGTTGAGAACCACACATTTTTAGGAGCCGTATTTAGTGTGGAAGGCCGTTTTGGGAATGTCTTCCTCCTTGATACAAATCTGATTGTAGCCTTCAGTTAGATCAATCTTGGAGAAGACTGTGGCTCCTCCCAAGGCATCAAAGAGGTGTCAATCAGTGGCAGTGGGTAATTATTCTTAATGGTAACTTCATTTAGGGCGCGGTAGTCTGTGACCAGGCGTAAGGTACAGTCTTTTTTAGCCATAAATAATACGGCGGCCCCAAAGGGAGACTGTGAGGGGCGGATAAGTCCTTTTTCAAATGCCTCCTTGAGGTAGGCAAGTAAGGTGTTGTCCTTGTTTGCGGTCAGCCTGTAAATGGGACGTGCCTTGGGTACAGCCCCCTTGAGTTGGATAGAGTGTTGGATGTGCTTCTCAGGGGGTAGCCCAGGTAACGCTTCCTTAAAGATTTCTGGATGGCGGGCCACAATGTCGCAGTCCTGAGGCGTGAAGGTATCCTGGTGGTCTTTGTAGTGTATGATCTTGTACTGGCAGGAGTCCCAGTCAATTGAATTCAGGTCTTTCTTTTTGTCCTGGGTTTCTGTTATACATACAAAGACGTCGTTGCGTAGCAGTTGGTCCACAGAGTCAGGGTAGATCTGGTGGTTGACGCCTTCACACTTGATGGTCAACACTGAGGTTGCTCAGTCTACATGAGGGTTGTTCTTCTGTAACCAGTCTAGTCCCAGTACAATGTCAAACTTAGGAAAGTCAATGACAGGACCTTGGATGGTGGAGTGGAGGTTTTCAAGCATGACAGAGAAGGGGGCAGGTTCCTTTATCACAGCAATGTGGTGTTCATCAGCCAGGACCACATTTTTAATCCGCAAAGGATTAGTGGCCAGCTTGAAATTATCCACAAAGCTACTGTTGACTAGGGTTTGGTCTGCGCCTGAGTCCAGGAGTGCTGAGCCTGTGTAGCTGCAAAAGCGGAAAGGATAAGACATCAATTTATTGGGATGTCTGGCAATGGTGTAAAGTACCAGGTCCTCTGAGAGCACTTGGATCATTGGGCATTGGTCTACGTCCTCGGGTCAGTATTCATTGTTGGGTGAGTCAGGAGTTGTGTGGGAAGAGCTTGGCTTGATTAGTGCTCTCCCCAGGCTTTTCCCTCATCTTGGTTGCCTTGTGTGGCGGTGATACAGAAATGGGTACGGTTTGACTGACCATTGTTTCAATTTCCATGCCCATTTGAACTCGTGGGTTTGTGGTTGGTGTTGTTCCCGTTGCCTCCAGGAGGTGATCAAGCAGAGTGCCCGCTTGGATGGGAATCCTTGGGTCTTTCTTGTTTCCCAGCTTGTGCCTTGTGCAGAGTGTTGGATGTCTGTTCCACTTTTTCCGCTTCACGGTACAGGCTTTACAGGTTGGTCACTTGATCCAGGTTCACATGTCTCATCACATGCAACTTGAGAGCGTCGTAGTACATGAGGTGTGTGGATGGGGTGTCAAAGGCCATGTTGGATGATGCACAAAGGCAGAGTTCCTTGTAGGCGCGGGTGAGTTCTTTTACGGTGCCTGTCTGGGTCAGGTTCTTTACTTGGCATATGATCATGAGCACTGTATCTTTAAGCACAAATCTTGCCAGGAAGTCTTTCTTAAAGGTATCTCATTTCTTGTCAGTGTGCCCTTCATGCCATTTGTTGCACCAGGTGCCAGCATCATGGGTCAGGCAAATGGAAATTTCTGCAATCCAAAATTTCTGTGGGCATTCCATCTGAGCTAGCTTGCTCTGGGCGGACTGGATCCATGCGGCGGTGTTGTTGTTGGCCCAGCAAAAGGTTCCAAGGCGGCGCTTCACAGTCTTTGTCTACTTAATGTCAGGAATATTCCTGACAACACTGGCGTTCAGAAGAATTTTTTGTGCACACTTCAGTGTAAAGAACAAGATAAAAAAGGCAGCAGTTCACCCTTATTGGGGAAACTGCTACGGAAAGCTGTAATTCTGAAAATGGAATTAAAAATAAAATTTTAATTTGGACAGGTTTTATATCCCGTCTGCGGGCCGCACGCCCAACCGCCAGGCGCCCGCTGGCCTCACGCCGGGCCTGGCAGCTTGCCCGCACACGCCCGCTGCCAGCCAGCCAGCCAAATGGGGAAATTGCCAAAAGAGGAAACCCAAAAAGGCAATTTCCCCAAACCCAAATAGAGGGGGAACTGCTGCCCAAATTTGGAATCTACCAAATTTGGAGGGGGTTGACAAGCAGTCCAGCATTACAAATAATGCATCAACTGCAAAAGTTGAATTGAAATGCATTACTGTGCCTGAAGATGCTCCAATTCCATGCCATGCCAAGGATAACAATTCATTGCTTGCCAAACCACTCCCATTCCACTCCCAAAAGGGAATCCCAGACAACACCAAGAGTTTGGGGTCCCCTATCCAATGCTTTGTACTATTCATGCCCCACTAAGGATGACAGTATATAATAAATCTCAATCACTTGATGGTAGTTTGTGCTATCATTGAGTGAAATTACCCCTCAATAGTATCACATAAATCAATATCAAAAACTTTTACACTACAGAAAGTTAAAACTTAAGCTTTTTCTGCCCTTTCCCAGGAACTAAAGATGAACCACTTAATCTTCTCTGCTGTTCTCACAGCCTGCCTCAGGATTGGGGGCCACCAATACTCTCACCAGCATGGGCCTTACAACAAATTGCCTGACAAGTACTTCTACGAGGAGCCAGCGCAGCTCTACTCCTCCGAGACGTACTCCTGGCCCACGCTGGTGTTGCCCCGCTCTACCCAGCACGTAGCAATATATTCCTTTGTATTCTATGTGCTTACGTACTTTGCCAGTAATTTTGGACGTTTTAACGTACATGCCAAAGTCTTTAGATGGATGATGACAGTCTATCCCATCTTGACGGCACTCACAGGATTTCAAGTCACCAACTTGGTGCCTTACCTAGCTAGAATACTCCCTCATTTTATGGGGCTTTACACATAGGCAGGCATGGTGGTTTCATCAGCTGGTTGCGGCATCAATGAGGGAGCCTGAAAGAAACCTTATGCAGACATGGCGTTGAAGGCAGGTAGCAGGATTACCGTGTTTTGGTATAGGATAAAACCATCAGGTATCTTGGTACCAGGAGTGTACGGAGTCCAGTTGGGCAGGAGGCCAGACATGATTCTGTCAAGGATTTGTTGGCCGCGGCGTGTGCAGGCAACAGGCAGAATTTTTCAAGATAAGGTAGGATGGAGAACCTACCTTTGCTACCAATGTTGTAACTGTGCTGTTTTAGCAGAGTTACACGGGGAAAATATTTAGGAGATAGATAATAATCTTTATTGTGAGATAGTGATTATATAGTTCATGTGAATCAAGGATAACACAAACATGATTGGTGATCACACAGCTGGATGGAAGAGGGGGGTGGCTTGATCCTGGGAATGATTCAAGCGCCAAAATGAGGTGTCCACTATAAGGGATCATCATCTGTTCATGTTGTTGGATTTGGTAATTTTAGTCAACTTCCTAGTCTGGCTTCAGGTGACCGGGTAATTGGATTGCGGGTCACAAACCCGCTTGGTTGGAACCTTGCTGGCAGGCCAAGCCTGCAATTTCAACAGTAGGTTGGCAGTAGCCCAAATGCTTGTACATCCAGACCCTTGACATTATGTTTAATTATTTTATATCTTTAAATCTTTTTCTGTTTCTTATATCTTATTCTTTTCTGTTTCAACCTCTTCTGATAGCCTTTACCTACTTCTTATGCTCCTTCTTGTTGCTGCTCACCACAATTGTATTTCCTCTGTTATGACAGTCTTCATCAGTCAACACCTCATACCAAGGCAATAAGTCTTCACAAGTGAATTGAATTAGACTGGACCTTCATTAGTGACCTACACATTAGGCCATCAGTAAAAGACACTATCCATGTCTTGCCACTGTTTTTACTCACTCAAGTAGTTAGTTTGAGCTTTCAGGAACAAAGTAACCAACTTTACTTCCCAGAAACCTCCAAATCATTAAGTTCTTCAGCTGTTTCTCTGGAAAACCACTCTAATGATGATTCTGGACATAACCACACTTGTCTAGCAACGTCAAGACATCATAAAAGCTACCAGGAAGACATAGAACAAGAAACCCTACCCCCAGCCTAGATAAAGTTGCCTGACAGCACGCACCTTGCAGTTGGCCCTATGATATCAGAACTCCTTCAGCACATTATTTTCTAGCTTACCAGGGCCTTTCTATCATTCCATTGAATGGACCAACGGCCATCTTGCTCCCCTTTCCTAGCTTAAATCTCCCATCTCTCTTGGCCCCAACCTACACATGTCAATAAACTAACCAACATTAACCGGTTTCTAGGCATTAATCTTTATTGTGGCCAAAATAGCCCTCACCTGCAAAATTCTTTTGTGTGGATTGTCACCCCCCTCAATTGCAGCTTTCACCTCTGCTAGTGAGTTTCTCAGAAAATTCTTAACCACCCCCAGATCTTCCCAAAGCTCCTCCAGAGAGTGATTGGGAATATCTTTTTGTGGTACCAAGCTTCAGACTCCTGATATACCAAACCTTGCCTTTTTGAAACAAAACAGGGCAGGCATAATAAAACTAAAGGATAGTGGGGGTAAGTGCCGAAGTTGAGATGATCATTTTATTGAATTTTGGGGGTTCAATTTATATACCGTCCATGGCATACCCAGCTGAAACCCCTCCCGCTTTGAGATCCTACCTGGATCTCCCTAAACCCCCTGGGTGATAACCTGATTGGCCAGTCCTGACCCTGTTTTATGGCAAGTATCTATTCTTGATCCTACAGGAGCATGGTTGACCTTTGTTCTTAATCACCTTGATTTTTTATCTGGATGTTCTTAATATAGCTTGAAGTGTTCCATACTTCCTCTGCTATATCCAACTACTGTTAGCTTAATGATCTAAGCTTTTTGAGATCCCTATGAGGAACAAGCTGATCAACCCTATAGATAACATTGCCTCTATTAAATAAGTCCAAGTTATTAAACTCCATGACAAACAACCTGTTCACCATGTTTAGAAGTTTAATAACCTTACAATTGGGCCACATCTTGAAACCCTTAGGATATTCCAATCCATGGAATCGACTTCCTGGTAACTCCGTTATGGGGTTTTAATAGCCTTCCCAGAAGATATCTGTTTTCTAAGACAAAGTCTTGAGGACTGCTTCAATCAATCAATCCGCTCTTCATCCCATTAATTAGTCCAGCCTAATCAATTCCAGGGATTTAACCTTATCTTTATACATACCTGGGTTTCCCTTGGAATTCCTAATTGGAGAAATTCCAAAATATATCTCTACAGATACTAAAATCTAACGTATGATTTAACAATCTCAAGTGATTTAATTGTGCCAATCCCCTGAGGTGACTGTCGTATGATCTTACCATCTCTATTTGAAGCCAAGTCATACAAGATCTTAATTTTCTCGAAATATTATTTAAAGCATGCAGCCCTAGCTGGACTTATAAAGAACAACTTGGGGTTAGGATCCTGAGTGTCGATTTATCTTGTTGAATTAGCTATTTATTAAAGGTGGCGTAGCGAGTAGCGGAAAGAGTAGCTGTACGCAGAGGGTTCCGAGAAGGTGCTGATCTTGCGAATGCCAAATGACTTCACCTTCCGGAATTTGAATGTCAACCGCTTGATTGGCGAAGCGGGGGAGGATGGGTCATAGCTGGAGCAAGCATCGAGCATATGGCTTATCCTCGGGGAATCTAGGAGGCTCTTGGGTTCGTGGGCGTATAGGATCCTTTGGTCAGGGCCGATGACGTACGTGCCACCGACTTGGAACGGAGCGCGAGAGGGTTTGCGCATCATGTTCGGTTTAGGCTTTGACAAGTCGGGCGAGTAGGTGGATCGGCAGACGTTCTTGTAGAGGTCCATGTAGAGCTCGCCCCTCCACCCGCTAGCCTTGAGAAAGTCTAGACTTCCGACTGGTTGCTCACAGACGGCAATCACCGATACGCCCTTGTTGGCAAACAGGGCGTGGTTTAAAGCCAAGAGACTCGACTCCTGACGTGTCTTTGGACATTCAAAATCGTTCAGGATCTTTAACACTGTGACTTGCTTGAAAAGGTCAGGGAAGTTGGTCCACGAAGCCCCAGCTGGTGTGTATGGTAGAATAACTGCGTTTGGCAGATACGATTCGGACATGCCCAGTAACCTTGGATACTTTGGCTTATATGTTTACTGAGATGTGGCGTCTCAAAAGTCAATATGAAAAGCGTTGACTTATCTTTCTGCTTGACTTTGAATATAGGATCCACATCCTTTCAGGTTTAGGGGTGACATGATTACTCTTAAAGTTTTCATCGACATTGGAATATTTAAACAATTGCTTATATAGGAACCAGGAATAAACAGTTCCATGGCATCTACTGTACAACACTAAATTTACGTGGAGTTAATGCTGAATAGTCTTAAATAAAATAGAAGCTTCATTTATTGAAATCTATCAAGAATTATTTTTAAAAATAGAATATATTTAAATACATGCTATATAAAGGAGATGTGAATCATATTTATAAATACGGCGTGTTCAAGCATCAAAATGTGTGAGCGAACTTGGGATGTTAGAAATTTAAAACTAAAACTGAAATGAAACGTCGCATTTTAATTTAGAATTTATTAAATGTCGGTATTTTTTTAGAAAAACGCAGATTCGAGTAAACCCAGGTTTCAAGACAATAAAGTCCAAGCACAATCAATGTGACTCTCTGAAACCAACCCAGATGCTCGTAAAACAGGTTCAATAACATGCCCATGCGACCGACATCTAGCTCGAGCCCCTTCAACACGAGCGACTCCAAAAGCATAAACCCATTCGATGTAGCAGCGTTTATCATGCCGCGAAATTCCTCATCGATATTTAACCCAACTGATATAGAATTTTAAACAGATATGCCTCTTTAAACCAAACATTAAAACACAAGCTTTCCAGGGGCCATGGTGGGAAATTAAAAAGTCCCAAATAAACCATTTGTATTTCGAACTATACCCCATACATGATCCAGGGTTAGGGTTTAGGGGTACAACAGATCCATCGTCACAGACCCAACTTCTCCGATAATCTAGATAGTCTGCAAGCAAAATTCGGTTGGATTCTATTATGCATGGCAGAGAACAAAGATCCAGCCACCCTTCAATGATCAGCCAGGCGTTTTCAACTCTGCAGGGCATCATATGTAAAATTGATCCGCTTGCCGCTGAAAAGCTTTAATTTTAATTAAGCAAGTTGGAATAAAAACAACCCCCAATTTTTATAGAAGATTTAAAATAATTTTCAATCAAATGGTCTATATTAAAACACTAGGTGGTTGCCCCGTCCAAGGACAGAATTAAAGTTGAATTTAATAAATCAATTGAAATTATTTTATTGTCTTTTTAGGCTTGTATTACTTATTGCATATTTAATTAAAATTTTATTTAATTGCTTTATTAAAAAGTAACTTCAATTATATTTATTTAAATTAAAATTAAAATTAAAATTGTATACTCCAAGTATAAATAAAAACTAAACCTAAATAAGTATAGTATCACTATTAAGTTTAGTAAGGCTAAACTAATTATTTTAAAATTTAGTAATTGATTTTTAATGTCTTTAAAAATGTAGAGCTGATCTGCAGCTTTTAAATAAGCTATTGGACATCAAAATCGGCTTAGTATTCACTGAGATACATTGATTTTAGTTTTTGTAGTGTGTATTAAAAGTAAATTTAGATAATATCAATTTGAGTCTGAGCCTTTGATTATGACGCGAACCCGATTCCAGCACTTAACTATATATCTCAGCATCTAGAGCAGCTAGAGCTATCAAGCTTGGTACCATTTTGATCGGAATCATCTGAAAATTGATCTACGTCCTCTGAATTTCATGAAAATCATCATATGGAAACATAATTTTATCATAGTTAGTTTACTCCACTGATGTTCTTTTGGGATGAAGCTATGTCAAGCAAGGTCTACTCTGAAACAATATGGAGCCACTTGGATCAGGTGGCATCGAATTGGAATGGTCTACTATCTCACTTGAAGAATAAGAATTTCGAAATGTCCAAGCCAACCATCTCCTTCTTTAAACTAATATTTATATTTATAATTTAAACTGAATCACTTTAAATTGACCAAGCTCTCTTTTCATCATCAATTTTATCGTCAGCACAGAGCATAACCATCCAATCGTGTAAAACAATCTAAAACAATTGCTGCTTCTCTTCCAGTTTTAATCCACCCATTCTAGAGTCGGGTAATCTAGAAAGATAAGCCACTTTAATATGGTTGATTGATGTTAGCCACTAATTTAAAATGCAGGTAATCAAATACAAATTTATTAAAGTTCGAGTGGCTTATATTTCAGTTCAATATGATTTATGTCAGGGAACCAACCCTGATCAGCTCACTAGCGTTTGGGAACTGGCGGGTGGCGGACTGGGTGGGCAGGGCCCACCAAAGGACTGGTGCTAACTTAATGAGGTAAGACATTGACTTGCCCACCTACGACCATGGACCAGCAGCAGGGACAATAGTATCTATTACTCCCGTGAGAGTAATATATACAATTCCAAAAAGCTTGTTGGTATGGTCCAGTGGGAGCTCGGCGGCGGAGGCAGGTATTGGTTTGGGGGTGACAGGTGGCTCAAAGTTCATTTGGTAGGCAGGAAGGAAGTTGTATTTATCTCTGAACAGGCGGGGTTTGGTAATATACCAAAGGCCTTCTTGGTTGTATCTGGTTAACTCTGTAGTTCTGGCCAAGGGATCCCAGGCTAGTATGTTGTCAGCAGTGTAGTCCTTGTACTCAGGCTTTAAGGGGTACTCTGTGAAATGGACAGGACCAAAGGGAGTACCTGGCAGGCGGTACATAGCTGGCGGGCTGGCAGGGGGGTCAGATGATTTTTGAGTTAACTGGCAGATGACAAGAATAAAATATGGCAATAATTGGGGAAACCAATATCTCATAACCTTTATTTAAAAATGACAATGGGGGTTGATCTTGGCCTGGCAGGTATTTATACCACACTGCCAGGCTTCACTTCCTGGTCAGGTTTTCTGGGCTCAGGTGGGTTGGCATCGGGGGTCTCAGATGGCAGTGTGGCGCTTGGTACTGGCAGTTTGGCACTGGCTGCTTTGGGATGAGAAGACTTCAAATCCTTCTGTTTGTCAATTCTGGTATTAGATGCCTCTTCAGGTTCAGTACCTCCCCCAGGACTTTGGGGGAGTTTGGAATAACTCTCATTGAGAAACTTGTGAATTTTACCAAGCAAACCGCCAGTGTCAGGTGTTGGCACCTCAGGGAAATTCTCGGCATCTTGCACTGGCGGTGTGCTTGCAGAATCCTGCAGGACAGCTAAGGGTTTGGGTCCTGGTGGACTGGTAACAACTTTATCAATCAGTAGTGGGTTATTGGGTTCCCAGTCCATGGGTCTGGCAGTCCGCAAAGGGTTTTGTCCAGGGTTCAACTCTGGTTCCATATTTTGAGATTTAGGAGCATCCAAATTGTCATTCCTGACAATTTAGACCACACTCCACTGAATTCAATCTATGTACTCTCAAAGATGCATGTAGGGATTGAATTTAAGGATGAGCCAAATTGAGCTTGTGGCTTAACAATCAACTTTTAAAATCAAATTTAAGTAAAAATCAATTCAGTCAAATCCCTTACAGCTTGAGCCCACTTGAGGCAACATTACAGACAGACTGACTCACTTTTATATATATTAATTTCAGAGCTTTGTGTTAGCATAAACAAAGAGATTCTGAAAAGCACCTGACTAGTTTACCAGACATGGATTGTGGCGTATCTATAGAGTTTATCCTTGTAAGAGAGGGGGGCTAGACTAACAAAGTCTGGCTCCCATCCTGGTGAGACCAACCACCAGGATGCCATCCAGTGCAAGACTGGGATAGCCGCTCAAAGGGGCTTCCCAAAGGAGACCGGATGTGAAAGGGGAGGGAAGTATGCATTCAAAGCCATGACCATGGCTCCAGTAAGTAACCATAGAGAGCAATCCCGAGTGAAAGGGGCCTCTGTATTTGACTCAGGGTTTTGACGTAAGGGGGAAGGATTGACCAAGTCAGAAGAAGGAGTTTCAGTAGTCACAGATTCCAAAGGTGGCAACAACTCTTCAAGATGAGAAGACAACCAAGAGAACAACCCATAGGATCCTGGTTTGAAGGGAATCTGGGTAAGATGCTCAATTACATTTGTAAAATGACTAGGAATAAACTCAGAAGATCAAGAAATCAAGGAAAGTTTGCTCCAAAAGACTGGGTTTGAGGACCAGAACAAGAGGGAAATGGGCACCAGTATCCACATAGCCATCTTGTACCAAGGTGACAACATGATTCCAGCAGGTACCCTTCTTTTGCTAAGACTAATGGGCAGACCGACCAGGTGCACGGGTAAATAATAAGAAATGATCCAAATTATTACTTGGAACAATTCCCAACAGAAACGACGGGCGGGCGGGCAGTTGGACAGGTGGGCCAGGGAAGGCGGTTGGCGGGGACAATTAAGTGCTTGGGTAAATAACAGGGAATGGTCCAAGTTATTGTTCTTGGAACATTTCCAACAAAAACAACGGGCAGGCAGGCCAGAGAAAGCGGGAGGCGGGAACAACAGCAGGAGTTGGGATAAATACCTTTATTGTTAAACTAACTTTAAAATACAAAAGATTTGCAAAGTCAGGAGTTTATTCAACAATTGGAATTGGTAAGCAAGGGACCTGGCAGCCCATGCTTTCATTTTATGCAAAGGGGGGGGGGTGATAGAACAGGAGGGGTTATGAAAGGGGCTATTGGAGTGCAATCTAAAGGGGAGCCTATTAAAGAGTACTAGCCAATCTTATCTTGGTTTGAGACCCAAAAAATAGGGGCCGCGGGGACGGATGTAAGACTCAGCCCCTTTATTGGCTAGGAGCCTTCCGAGGACTCAGGGTGTGCATTTCCCCTATTGCCTTCCTCTGACGTCTCCACCAGAGAGCTCTGGAACCCAATTGTTTTGGGCCAGGGGACTCCCGGACCGGAGGAATTAGTTACCTGGGACACCTCCGGTCGCGGGTTTTGGTACCCAATTTCCCCGGGCCGCAGATTTGACCTTTCCAACTTCATGTGGCCCACATTTTTTTGTTAGTTTGCTAATTGTATCAGGACCGGGCAACACCAGGACAACAAGCAATCCAACCAAATTAATGTCTCTTCCACAGTTGGAGGGGACTCCAAAGGGGAAATGAGAACTTTGGCTGGGAAGGCCAACACAAAGCATTTGTCTACTGTGTGAGCCAAGTCCTCCAGGTTTTGGAGGGGTTTTGCCTGCATGCGGGCCACCTTTTTTGATGGTCTGGGAAATACATCCCAATCTAGGGCCAAAGGTGGACCACAAAACTTTACAATCCTGGTAGAATAACTCTTGCACGCTAATCTGGTACCCAACTCATTTCCGACAATGCTTTTTCCAACACCTTAACTTTTAACCCTGATTTCTTACACACATAGCAAAGTGTACATTTATGAAACCATATTTCAGCTAAATATATAATTCCAAAAACTATATAGCATGAAATAAATAAGTAGATCAAAAGAAAAGAATGGTGTATTGATTAGATATCAAAGAATATCATTAAATAGCTAAATGATAAACCACATAGTGTCCATATAGATCATGTCAGTGTGACCATACTTGTAACCAAACAACCATCATTGCAAGTGTTGAGCTCAATAAAATCATTTTCATATATAAGAGCCATATATTAGATTATATATTTTATATATATAGGGTCTAATAATTCTTTGAACAGGAATTCTAAGAAAACCTGGTATCTATATGAATAGGTTAAGAGCCCCCAGAATTAATTAGGCCAAACTAATGGATGAGATTAAGGTGGGATCAATCAAATAAGTCCTGAAGATTCTGTGTCTTATAGAACAGTTAATTAACCAGTGCCACAACATCTACAATTACACTCCCTCTCAGGAAAACTATTCACTGAGAAAACTCCCAATTAATGAATAATTGGTGGCACTCTTATCAATCACCCATCTATCATGGGGGTCAACTATTTTGAGTCCTAAATGGAACACTACTTGAAAAAGCCTCATGACTATCATGACTACCATGACATAAATGGACAGTGTTGGAAATTGCGCCATTAATGCTATTTTGATATGGTCTTCAAATAATGATATGTGCAAAGATTTGGACAGGTTTGCTTTTAATTTTGGGAATTCCTCCCCTTTTGCAAATGGGTCTGGTTCAATATCCACCCATTCCAGAATTTCATACCTACCTGTGTCTGATCCTGGTATGATCTCATCCCAACGCGACCCCTTCTGCCACTCTGTCTATCTAATGAGTGATCACTGACCCTTATCTACTATTTAAGTAAAATCATTTCTCCTAATAAAGACAAATTTATCCACATTTGTGTTGGCTTTTATATTCTTCAAGCCTTTTTCTTTCCTTTTTACCAAAAGGACTTTCACATCTTGTATTACAGGAAATTAAGGTACATGCCCTTAATTTTGCCCTGAAGGCTAACCCAAGGCTAGCTTCAAACCTCAAATCTTTTGTTATAAAGATTTCCCGCTGTGTCCTCCTGTATGTTGTCCCCAGGAGCTGAACACAACAAAATGGTGCTCACTACAGAGGCTGCAAGCCCTTTGGTTACCCTGTTACCACGCACATTCTCTGGTCCTTCTCCCTTTGTTTCTGAAGTACCCAAACAACCTAAAGTTTCTAGTCCTCCTTTGGAAGAAGACATCACTGATGCCCCCTCAACTCCCATGGTAATGGTGCTGTCTCCTGGGCCTGTGTGGGCCCCTTCCAGCTTTCTCTCTCAATTATGATCAAGCTTGTGATGCCACCTGCTCTCTCCTCTACTCAGGCACTGTGGCAATGCACACTATCCCTGGTCTCTGTCCCAGGTACGCTTCCAAAGACCTGTACTCCTTCTTCTTGGACTTTGGTCTCCCCCCGCACTGATGGAGTCTATGGATAATATTGGCAAGTTGGTCAATCAGTTTATCCAATGCACCCTGGTTCACTATCAAATTGCATTAGGATCCCAGAACCAGCTTCTAAATTCTGTAGCCACCACTGTCTCAAACAACCATGCTCAACATATAGCATATAAAGAATGGTCCCACAGCCTCTTTACGTGTATTTTGGATAACCAGCGTGACTTGCTGGCCTCCCAGAAGTACCTAACCTCATCACTGGATTCCCTTTGCTCCTTGCTACCTGGATATATCAAGGATCAACTGTGCTAATCAGATGAGTATCAAGCAATGTGGCGTGGTCAAATTGAGGCCGCTCTTCTAAAGCATTGTCAGGGCTTTGAGACTCTGGTTATCAAACTCAACTAATTTTGGGAGGATGTTAATTCCCAGCTCAAACTGGTTGGGACTCATGTTAATACCTGGGGCTGCCACCTATAACACCAATATGAACTGGATAAGGATGCACTAGGCAACACTCTTTATCAAGTACAAAATCACGTGGATGATAGAGCAGCATCCATCGAGGTGACTCCTCCTGCTCCTCCTGTTGAGGTTCTGTCTGAATTTGAAGCCAAGGTATGTGAAGCCATAGCAGAGCTCAAGGCTATCACTTGGCGTCAATCTTATGTTCCAAACCCTCCTCCAGCAGAACCTATTCCTGACCCTTGCATTGCCTTGCTCACCGACCAAGTAGCTACCTTGCAAGGAGAAATTGAGTACTTGAGACAACACCTCTCTAATCCTGATGATTTGTCCTCTGAGTCTGAAGATGAAGAAGAAGCTGAGGACACTAGTACTCCCGCTCATGGCAATCATGGTTATTGCCCTGGCTTGGAAGGCCAACCCAGGTCAACTGCGCTCTTGCCTTGGATCAGCTAGAAAAAGTAACAAATGATGTTGCTGATAGGCAAGACACATTAGAAAGAGAGGTATAAAACCTCTCTTGATTGACCAAGACAATGAATGGACAGGTTATCCCTTTGGTTGCTCAAACCACTTCCCTGGCCACTTGCTTAAATGGGATTGCTGGTACCCTATTGGTACAACAGATCAAGATTGATGAATTCAGAGCTGCTGCCGCTACTGCTAGAGATATTAGTGGGCAAAACAGCTCTACTTTGGACACCCTAGAGGAGAGCCTTTGAATTCTCTGGGCTAGACAACCTGCTACTGAATCTGAGTTTGAGGGCAATCACCACATTAATGTCCTCAACCCAGGTGACAACAGTCAATCTACCTCATTGTCAATTGAACCCAATTATAAGCCTTCATTCAAACAGATATTTGACCCTAAACCCTCTATAATTGCTGCCTTTCTGACAATTTACGGGACTGAAATGCGTAGGGCCACCAATGAACTTAAGAAGAAACATATTCTTATCTGTCTGCATCCCACGTGCCAAGAAGTTGTGGTGCCCAAACTCCCTTCTATTGTCACTTGGGAGGACATGAAGCGCCTCTTAATTGAGGAATTCAGAGGAGATCTCAGCTTGGAAGTCAAGAAGGATGAGTTTATGCACATTGCCTTCAATCCCAGAGAGACCCTGGCTGAATTTGCCAATTGGTTCTACATTGAAGGACAACAGTTGATCACCAGTTGTCAGCTAACTCCCTGGGAAGTATATACAGCATGTTCAAACACTTTAAAGGTGAATCAACTCCTATGCCTGCACTTCAAGGCCCACAAAGCTTCCTTACTTTAATGAAGAGTATCAAGACCCTCTTACAAGACATGCATTTGACCCATGGGGGGTACCATGGTGCGCAAAAATAAGGCCAACAATGCAGGAACTACCTCCCATGCTCCATGCATTATGACCCTAGGATCAGGTGGGAAGTCTAAGAGACAAGGATGCCATAACTGTGGTCAAATAGGACACCACTCACGTACCTGCACTAACCCTTGGGTAGAGGGTTGTGACCCAAAGGAGCAGGCAAGAAAAGAGAGGTCAGCTTAGAGGCAGAGACGCTCTCTGCTGACCAATCTCCCCCCATCTCCTCCTGATCCCCCTTTTGACAAGGAATCTTCTCCCTCAGCTGGCTCAACTATCCTTCACTTATTCCATAACCTCTCTAGTGATTCTTAACCTGAGGACTCTGACTGTGATGAGTCTGATGGTTATGAATACTTGGTGCTGGCAGTCCCAGAGACAGTCTCTGTCCCTTACAAGCTACATTTGGGGAAGACCACAACTACAACTTGCCCACCTTCAGATGAATCCAAGGACATGGTGACTTGCCCTTAACTTGCTCAAGCTCATTAAACCCCTGTTCTAGTTGACTCCTCTGAAGAGGCTGCTGAGCTAGCAGAAGCTCTCTTTCAGAATGTGACCATATCTCTCCCCTTGCAGACTGTGTATAAGGAAATTCCTGCCTTACAATGCATGCTGGCCAAATGGGAAAAAGAATTGAAGGCAGCTCAGGATGTGCTGGCTGTCTTACTCCCCTTTGGGAAAGATACTACCCAAGTGGAAGTATCAATTCAAAAGGTTAAGATCAAGGCTATATTAGACACAGGCTCTCCAGTCAATGTGGTGTCGTCCAAGTTAACAAAAAACCTTAAGCTGGCTCCCAACCTCAACTACACTCAGTCATATGGTACAGCTGGCATGGCCCAAACTCAAGTCATTGGTACCTATTCTAACCAGCCCATGAGGTTTGGGAAGCTTCTTATTGCATCCCCCACTATTGTCCTAGAAAATAAAAGCTACAATCTCCTGGTTGGTACACAATTCCTTTGAGAGTATAATGGGATTGTGAACCTTTGAGATGGGTCTCTATTGCCTTTAGGGTATGGGATACCTCTAATTTTTTGAAGAACCTCCGCGTCTCCTGGGCAAACACCTTAAGACTTGTGTGCTCAATTATCCCACAGGTATCTTCTTGCTCAAGTACAGGACTCATTCCTACAATATGCGTTCCCCTCCTCCTTCCTGTCCTGCAGAAGAAGGTGTGCCTCTTCTTGCCCCTGCAGCTGTCACCATCCCTCCAGGCTCCCAAGTTATTATAGACTCCAAGATATCCTACAAACTACCTGAAAGATCCTTCTTAGAGCTATACTCTCCTGATTCTCTAAGCCGCAAGGAGCCTCAATCATTCCCAGGGATCTTAGATCAGACTCATAAAGAGCCTGTACAACTGTTGTTGGCTAACCTGAACGCCCTGCCTATGCAGGTGGCCAAGGGCTAGGTTGTTGGGCATGGTTGCATATTATTTTCAGACCAAGTGGTGTCCTTCTACCCTTTTGGAACGTTTAGTGATTTCAACTTGCCTGAAGGAGACCCTCAGGTTCTCTCCCTGTTCACCGCCACAGACTTCCATCAACTGTCACCCATTCAACAAAAAGATGTCCTGGAACTGCTAGAACAGTTTAATGATATTATTGCCTCTGGACCCACCAACTATGGTCTAGCAAAGAGGGTTATCCATCAGATAGATACAGGTGATGCCCCACCCTTTTGTGCCAAACCTTACCGCTGCAGCAGGGTAGAAGATGCCCAGGTCTCCAAGGAGCTTAAACAGCTCTTAGATGCTGGACTCCTAGCTCCTTCTTAGAGCCCTTGGGCCTCCCCATTGTTGATCCTAAAGAAGAAGGATGAAGGCCATCACATTGTGATGGATTACTGCCGCCTAAACTTGCTCACCAAAAAGGACTCTTATCATTCACCTAGAATTGATGATGCTCTTAGATGATTAGGGGGATCAAAGAGTTTTCTCTGCTATGGATCTAGAATCAGGATACTCGCAGGTCAACTTGTCTCCTGAAGATAGAGAAAAGGCTGCACTTATCACTTTGGAAGGTCTTTTTGAACCCACTTGTATGCCCCAAGGACTCTGCAACGCCCTGGCTACATTTTGACGGGCTATGGACTCCATCTTAAAAGATCTGAAACTCTCCTGCGTCCTTGTATACCTTGACACTATTACTGTGTTCAGCTCCACCTTTACCGACCATTTGGACCACCTCAAAGCTGTCTTCATCAAAATTTGGGAGGCAGGCTTAAAACTCAAACCCTCTAAATTATTCTTCTTCAAGGAACAACTTGAATTCTTGGGCCACAAGGACAACCAAACTGGGATAAGACCTATGAATAATAAGGTGGAAGCCATTGAAAAGATGCAGCCCCCACAAACCTACAAGAGGTCTAAGTCTTTCTTGGTATGATGGGATACTATTAAAAATTCATCCCTTATTTTTCTGAACTAAGTAAACCCCTTGTCCAGCTCCTTTGCAACATACCCTTTGAGTGGACTGACAGTCAACAGCAGTCCTTTGAAACGCTGAAAGCCAAACTCAAGGAGGCTCCCATCCTAGTCTATCCTGATTACAATAAAGAGTTCATCTTGTACACCAACGCTAGTGGAGCAGCTGTGGGTGCCATCTTAGCCCAGCTTGACAATGAAGGCGTTGACCGGCCTGTGGCCTATTCTTCACAAGTCCTCAACAAACACAAGAAGAACTATAGTTTCACTGAAAAAGAATGCCTAGCTGTTCTGCATGCAGTAAAACAGTTCCGGCACTACAATTATAGGACTCACTTCACAGTAGTTACAGACCACTCATCCCTTAAGTGGCTTTAACAATTAAAGGAGCCCAAAAGTCAACTAGCCCGTTGGGCCTTGCATCTGCAGGGATATGATTTCACTGTAGTACATTGTCCTGGTGCGCAACACCAGAATGCTGATGGTTTGTTGAGTATGCCTATACTAGATATTCATCCTGCTGACGCCAATTGCCTGTACAAGTTGATAGGGTATCCTGACTCCTGGAACACTGAGCCAGAAGGCATTTGTTTGGCATTGCAAGCCTTATTAAAGGATACTATGATTTGAGATAGACAACTCTTCAAGAGAGTCAACAACGCTTATCTCCCCCCTGTCCGTCCCAGCATGAGGGTGGCCATCATCCTCCAAGCCCACATTGACACTGGAGATGGAGGCATAGCAAAAACTCATGACTGGTTTTGCAAGAACTTCTATTGGGAGAATATGCACCTCCAAATCACTGGTGTTTTGCCTCCTGTCATTCTTGTCAGCTCCAATGCCCCAACCTTCACAGCATCAGTTCAAGCTCATCCCCCCTAAGCATGCCTTCCACACTGTGAGTATTGACACTGTTGGGCCTCTACCTTGTTCTAGGTCTGGGTGTCAATTCATCTTGGTAGCTGTAGAGCACTTTAGCAAATGTGTTGAAGCCAGAGCAACCAAGGATATAACCGCCAAGACCACTGCTAATTTCTTGTTGCAAGATATCTTCTACCGTCATGGCTGCCCTCAAGTCCTGCTTTCTGACAATGAGACCAACTTTAATGCCCGCCTCATTACGTCCATTGTAGAAGCTATGGGCACACATCAATCCTTCTCTGCACCATATAACCTGTCAACCAACGGGACTGTGGAACAAGCAAATTCCACCCTTATGTCCATTATGAAGAAGCTTAACCTCTCTGATGCCACTAACTGGGATATGTTCCTCCCTGCTGCTCTCTTTACCTATTAACTCAGCAGACATCAAGTGACTGGCCAGTCCCCCTTTCCCATGCTGTATGGACGGAAAGCCACTACCCCCTCAATCTTGGGACCCCTGTTGATTGAGGGGGATGCCTCTGAAAATCCTGAAGCTCATGTCAAAGTCTTGACTAATTGTATCATTGACATTTAAGAAACAGTCTATTCTACTGCTTACAAAGTCAAAGCTTTAGAACTCTCGCCCTCCAATACTTCCAGAGCCCCCCTCCCTGATTAACAAGTAGGTGACCTAGTCCTCTATTATCAAAATTTTACTGGAGGCCATGCTCATAAGCTAGACTCCCTCTGGGGCGGACCTTGTGAAGTCACCTTCAAGAAGGGTGTCAAGTATACTGTGAAGCTGCTGTCCTCTGGCTGCCCCTTTGCTCAAGTTCACTCCAAATTCCTCCACAAATATCAACTCTCTGTGTCCAATATTGAGGGGGGGGAGATGTCAGAAATTGTACCATTAATGCTATTTTGATATGGTCTTTGAATAATGATATGTGCAAAGATTTGGTCGGATTTGCTTTTGATTTTGGGAATTCCCCCCTTCCGCAAATGGGTCTGGTTCAATATCCACCCATTCTGGAATGTCATACCTACCTGTGACTGATTCTGGTATGACCTCATCCCAACGTGACCCCTTCTGCCACTCTGTCTACCTAATGAGTGATCACCAATCCTTGTCTACTATTTAAGTAGAATCATTTCTTCTAATAAAGACAAGTTTATCCACATTTGTGTTGGCTTTTATATTCTTCAAGCTTTTTCCTTTCCTTTTTTCCAAAAGGACTTTCACATCTTGTATTCCAGGAAATTAAGGTAAATGCCCTTAATTTTGCCCTGAAGGCTAACCCAAGGCTAGCTTCAAACCTCAAATCTTTTGTTATAAATATTTTCTGCCGTGTCCTCCTGGATGTTGTCCCCAGGAGCCAAACACAATAGACAGTATGTGACTTTTTATTATACTATATAATCTTCTATATTCATTTAAAAGAAAGAATCATTATCTTATCAATTTCCCCCTTTATTTTGTTTATTATACTTCTCAGTATATACTCAATGCCAGAAAGGTTGATTAAGGCTTGGGAATATAATTAATGGGAAGCTGATTGTGAGATTAGGCTGATTGACCACAAATAATCAGGTTAATCATCACACACAGATCTTATCAGTTACTTGCTGTATTATCACGTAATTTGATTATTATAAGTTTAGTAATTATACACTGCATAATCACTAGTTTATTATAATTGATATGGCTATTATATGGTGTATAATTGTCAGCCAATATAGTGATTATCATTGATTACACGCCGTGTAATCAATAGATCATCAATCATATATCTCCATCTATTTCCCACTGGATGTTGTATCAGCTCAGCTCCACCCAGCCTGAAATTTGTATATTTGTATATCAAACTAATGATGTGTGAAAGGCTATTAAATATCAAACTTGCATTGATATTACACAGTGATTAATCAGTTCCTTATTGGTTTGGGTTGCTATTACACAGCAGATAATCTTTGGGTTGATATTGGGTTGAGTCAGTCTTTATACAGTGTATAATTCCCAAAATGACCTATCATTTTAATAAGCAGAAGGCTTGACATTCAGAAAAAAATCACAGATTGAATACTAAATAAGAAAAAAGGAATACCAGAATTCTTGCTTCTGAAGTAGGAGAATAGAACTGGGACTATTTCTAGGTGTCAACCAAATACAGCATAGTTTCATAGTGCCATTGGAGGCACATAAAGATACAGCCATTTGATAATCACTAGTAGGCTAGCTCAAGAAGAGTATAGACTGTAGCTGAGGTGCTATGTAAACCTTGAGAATATTAGTAGCAGTACACATGCCAAGGACAGCCAATCAGGATAGGCGTAGCCAGCAAGGATAGATCTATTGCAAAGGTAGTCACCAGTAACTTTATAAAAGGACAAGAACAAGGGTTGCTGTATTTTATATTGATACAGACTCCTGAAAGGATGATAACAAGTTCTTAGTTACACCTGGATAGATTGCAGCTGCTGACTAGATTGTACTCCAGTCTCAATAAACGTAATTATCTTCAAAGTTCTATTCTATTGTAGTCTGTAGTGCTCTTGCATAGAATTAGGTAGAGTACATTGGCAAGGCTAACATCTATCTGTAGCTTTGAACATACCAGCAATATCCAAAATTTCTCAACACTGATAACAAGGATCAAAATGGTTTGAAAGCTTCAAGATATGACACAAGGTTGAGGTTATTGGACCACCAAATATGATGAAAAGGGTTTTTGTAATATGGGTTAATAAATCAGACTTGGTAAAGGATATATAGCACTATCCCTAGGTTTGATCAGATGATTCCTGGTAGGAACTTAGGGAGGCTTGGATCATGAAATAACACTAGGTTGTTATAGAAGAGAAAGTATGAAACACTTTAATCCATAACAAGAGTATTCTGGGGACAAATTGAGGTGATTCTTGACAAAGGTCAACCATGATCTTGCAAAATCAAGAATAAATACTTCTCATCAAATTAGGATCCAGATCCATTGATCAGCTTATTGACAGGGGTCTTTGGGAGATCCTGGTAAGGTTTCAACATAAGAGGTATTCATGCAATTATACTCCATATAGTATATAGATGAAAGCTGATATAAAAGATAAAAAATGATCCTGTTGAAAATTGTTGCTTTACCTTCATCTCCTTTATAGTTTTTCTTACCAGGAGCTCTTTTACTTCCCAGAAAGCTAAGTTTGTGGGTTCTTGTGCGGAAACTGTTACTTTTCAGAAATAATTGATGAGGGATCTGTGGGGAGCTCTTGGGAGGATCTTGGAGTAGCAAAAAACTATCAGGTGGTTCTTTAGTGGAACTAAATACTGTTTTTGAGGAGTTTTATGTTTAAAAAGCTTACTAGGGAAAAAGATCCTGCACTTGAAAATAAAGTATCTTTATAGGACTTGTTGACTCTTTCATGTGGTGTTGAAAATTTTTTGGACAAATAAATCATGCTACTTATCAAGAAATGTAAGGATTTAAACTAAGAGAAGCCAAAAGCGTGGCAGTGTAGGAAAAATAGAGAGAAGAAAATTAAGATTAAAGTCAAAAGGGGAGCAATTTGGAATCAAAAATTGATAAAGGTTTATGGCAGGAATAAAAAAAACTAAGAGTCTCCATGGCAACAACAATGATAGGTGGGACTGGAAAGTCCTGGATTCAAAACAACACTGAGCAGTATTATCCCATCAATGACAAGGATCTAGCTTCTATTGTACATTGAGTGGAGTAATTATATTTTTACTTGTAGAGAACCAGTTTTTTCCATCATTTAATTATCAATCATAAATACCTCCAGCATATAGCTGCGTCTGTCTTGACATCAGGAAAGCTGGTAAAACTCATATCCCCTAACACCTACAAATCAGACATAAACCTGGGAAGGAGCTGGTTACAGCTGATGCTCTATCCTGGTTCTATGCTATATAAACCATGGGAAGGTGGTAACCTGGATCCCCTCTGATCCTAATACATCTATGATCTGAGGCTAAATGCTATTTAGAGGTAACTTCTATAACCATCTAAAGCTTAAAATATACAAAATGGTAGTGTTTCACAGATACAGGAAACATCAGCTGCTAAGCCAAGACCCAGGAAAATAAAACCTATATTCCTATAACACAATGTGGAGATAATCTCGTTTAAAATCCCACCTTAGTTCATATTTTCTGGCTGCAACCTATACTAAATCATGAAGCACTGGTCTGGTGGCCACACATATACCAAGATGTTTTAGATCTCCTGCAAGCCTGCTTACTGTTGTAACTGTGCTGTTTTAGCAGAGTTACATGGGGAAAATATTTAGAAGATAGATAATAATCTTTATTGTGAGATAGTGATTATATAGCTATTGTGAATCAATGGATAGCAGGAACATGATTGGTGATCAAACGGTTGGATGGAAGCGGGGGTGGCTTGATCCTGCTAATGAGTCAAGTGCCAAAACAAGGTATCCACCGTAGGAGATCAGCATCTGTTCATGTTTTTGGATTTGGTAGTTTGAGTTGACTTCCTAGTATGGCTTCAAGTGATCAGATAATTGGATTGCGGGTCACAAACTCTTTTGGTTGGAACCTTGCTGGCAGGTTGAGCCTGCGGTTTTGACACCCCCCAGCTGAAAGTTGGCCTCCTCAGGAGACAGGTTGTCTGGGAGGTTGTCAGGAGCCCGGGCGCCATACTGAACCAGTTGTTGTTTGGTGGCAGGCAGGGCAGTTTCTTGTTGTTTCTGTCTTGCTTTGCAGGGTTGTAGGCGGTTGTGGTGTAAAGTCTTGTCTTGCTTGCGTTTCCTGAGCCCTTGTACGAGGTAAGTGTTATTGTTTACCTTTAGAATGATTGCTGGTCCTACTTTTTCAGGTTGTAGTTTGCTTTTGTCAACATTCATGACCCAGACTTTGTCCCCAACTTCATGTCTCTGGCAGATGGGAACAAAGGTATTTGCAAGTGTTCCTTTTCTTTGGCTGCTTGCTCGCTGTTGGCCTCTATTACTTGAGGATCTGAGCAAGGGGGAACCTGACTTGGAATTTCCAGTTTGGATCCTGTCAATGCTTGAATGATATTTGGCTGTGTGCCGTATGCCAGTTCAAACAGGCTTTTCCCAGTGGATCTGTTCACTTGGGTTTGGCACACAAGTAATGCAGTTGTTAGCTGCTTATACCAGTCTTCAGGTCTCCTGGCAGTGAGTTTGGCTAGGGCTTGCACAAGGCTACCATTAAGCTGCTCTACGCGTCCATTGGCCTGTGGATGGTATGGTGTTGTGACAGTGTGATTGACCCCATTTTTGCAAGGTACACATTGGTGTTTTTGGAGGTCAATTCTTTGCCCCCATTGGTTATCAGGAGTTCTGGCTTTCCAAACCTGCTGATTTTTTCCTTGCTAATGAATTGTCGGACGTTGTTACTGATGTGTGTTTTCACCGCTTGGGCTACTGGCCACCTTGTTGCAAAATTGATGGCTGTGATGATGTATTTTTTGTCATTGTGCTTTCCTAGCATGGGGCCCATGATGTCAAGAGCCCATACCTTGAACAGTAGTTGGGTTTGAATGGGGAGTACAGACTTAGGCGGGGTTTTGCTTTTGGCAAACTTTTTGCAGACCTTGCACTGTTCTAACACTTCCTGGACATTACGGTATAGGGTTGGCCACCATGCTTTATGTTTTAGGAATTTTTATAGATTTTGGCTCTTAGTATGTCTGAGATCTCTGTGGTAGCAAAGAATGATATCAACTCGTTGATTTGTGAGAATGTAGGGAATGGTTGTGCCATCCAACATTTTTCTGTGAAGAGTCCCGTATACGTCAGCAAAGAGGTGCTCATTCTTGATGACCATTTCTTTGGTGATATTGGTTGTGCCTGCGGGGAACCCTTCATCTTTTGTACGGAGCACTAAGAGAGGCCAGTCTGGGTTGAACCCATTCTCCCCTAGAAGCGCAGACATACAGGTGGGACAGGGCGTCTGCCATGGCAAGTTTGGCCCCGGGCTTATATTGAATGAGCATGTTAAACCTTTCTAAGATTTCCATCCACTGCGCTTGGCGGCGTGACAGGTTTGCTTGTGCCTTGAAATAGATGAGTGACTTATGATTGGTTAGTGCTGTGAATTCTTCCTGCCTTTCCAGGTAACAGCGCAATTTGACTAGGCAGTATACAATGGCCAACAGTTCTTTGTTGTGGATTGGGTATTGACACTTGCCATTTGTCAGTTTGCGCAACTTGTAGGCTACAGGCAGGAAATCACAATCACTATTCTTGATTTGTAGTACTCCCCCAATGGATGCATCTGAAGCATTGGTTTCCATCTGGTATTCTCTGTCTTGTTTGGGGTATTGTAAGATGGGTGCTGTCGTGAGCTTTTCCTTGAGACGTCTAAAATAGAGGTCACATTGGGGGGTCCATACAAACTTGGACTTGGCGCCTGTTATGGCGGACAAGGGGGTGGTCAAGACGCCGCAGTTGGATATGAAGCGTTGTACATAGGCCACCATTCCCAAGAAGGTGCAGAGTTCTGATTTGTCCTTGGGAGGTGGCATTTTGCAGATGGCTTGTATTTTCTGACTGTTGGGTTTGATGCCGTCTTTTGAGACTATGTGTCCCAAGAAGGGTAGTTGCTCTCAGAAGAACTGGCACTTGGAGGGCTTGGCCAACAGTTTGTGCCGTGCCAAGGTTGCAAAGACTTCCTCCAGGTCTTTGTGGTGCTGTTACACCGAGGGGCTGTAGACAATAATATTGTCCAGGTACACCAGGGCGTGTTTGCCTATGTGTGGTGCAAACCCTTTGTTCATGAAGGTTACAAAGGTGGACGGGGTGTTGGTCATGCCAAAGTTGAGTACCACACATTTGTAGGAACCATACTTAGTTAGAAGGCTGTCTTGGGGATGTCTTCCTCCTTGATGCAAATCTGGTTGTAGCCTGCGGTTAGATCAATCTTGGAGAAAATAGAGGCTCCTCCCAAGGCGTCAAAGAGATTGTCAATTAGTGGTAATGGGTAGCAATTCTTAATGGTGACTTTGTTCAAGGCGCGGTAGTCCGTGAACAGGCGTAAGGTACCATCCTTTTTGGCCACAAAGAATACAGCGTCCCCAAAGGGAGACTGTGAGGGGCGGATAAGTCCTTTTTCCAGTGCCTTCTTGAGATAGGCGTGCAGGGCGTCCTCCTTGTTTGGGGTCAACCTGTAAATGGGGCGTGCCTTGGGTACGGCCCCCTTGAGTTGGATAGAGTGTTGGATGTGTTTCTCAGGGGGTAGCCCAGGTAACGCCTCCTTGAAGATTTCTGGGTGCCAGGCCACAATGTTGCAATCTTGTGGTGTGGAGGTGTCCTGGTTATCCTTGAAGTGTATGATTTCATACTGGCAGGAGTCCCAGTCAATTGCTTTCAGGTTTTCCTTCTTGTCCAAAGTCTCTGTGATGCGTACAAAGACGTGGTCTTGTAGGAGTTGGTCTACAGAGTCTGGGTAGATTTGGTGATTGACACCTTCACGCTTGATGGTCAGAACTGAGGTTGCCCAGTCCACATGAGGGTTGTTTCTCCGTAACCAGTCTAGTCCCAGTACAATGCCAAACTTAGGGAAGTTAATGACAGGACCTTGGATGGTGGAGTGGAGGTTCTCAAGCATGACAGAGAAGGGAGCAGTTTCTTTTGTCACGGCAATGTGATGTTCATCAGCCAGGACCACTTTTTTAATCCGCAAAGGATTAGTGGCCAGCTTGAATTTATTCACAAAGCTGCTGTTGAAAAAAATTTGATCTGCGCCTGAGTCCAGGAGTGCTGAGCCTGTGTAACTTCAAAAGCGAAAAGGGTAAGACATCAATTTATTGGGATGTCTGGCAATGGTGTATAGTACTGGGTCTTCCAAGGGTACTTGGAGCATTGGGCATTGGTCCACGTCCTTGGGTCGAAATTCATTGTTGGGCAAGTCAGGAGTTGTGTGGGGAGAGCTTGGCTTGCTTAGTGCTCTCCCCGGGCTTTTCCCTCATCTTGGTTGCCTTGGGTGGCAGTGACACAGAAATGGGTACAATTTGATTGGCTGTTATTCCCATTCCCATTTGAGCCCGTGGGCTTGTGGTTGTTGTTGTTGCCGTTGCCTCCAGGGGGTGGTTGAGAGGAGCGCCCGCTTGGATGGGAGTCCTTGGGTCTTTCTTGTTTCTCAGTCTGTGCCTTGTGTAGAGCGTTGGACGTTTGTTCCGCTTTTTACGCTTCACAGTACAGGCTTTGCAGGTTGTTAACCTGGTCCAGGTTCACATGTCTCATCACGTGCAACTTGAGAGCGTTGTAGTACATGAGATGTGTGGCTGGGGTGTCAAAGGCCATATCAGATGGGGCACAGAGACAGAGTTCCTTGTAGGCGCGGGTAAGTTCCTTCACAGTGCCTGACTGGGTTAGGTTCTTTACTTGGTGTATGATCATGAGTGTTGTATCCTTAAGCACAAATCTCGCCAAGAAGTCCTGTTTGAAGGTGTCCCAGTTCTTGTCAGTGTGCTCTTTGTGCCATTTGTCACACCAGATGCCAGCGTCATGGGTCAGACAAATGGAAATCTCCGTGATCCAAAATTGCTGTGGGAATTCCATCTGAGCCAGCTTGCTTTGGGTGGACTGGATCCATGCAGCAGCATTCTCGTTGTTGGCCCCTACAAAGGGCTCCAAGGCAGCGCTGCAAAGTCTTTGTGCAACATAGGCGGGCATGGTGGTTTTGTCAGCTGGTTGTGGCATCAAAGAAGGCGCCTGAAAGAACCCTTGGGCGGACAGGGCGTTGAAGGTGGGTAGCAGGATCACCGTGTTTTGGTAGAGGACAAAGCCATCAGGTATCTTGGTACCAGGAGTATACAGCGTCCAGTCGGGCGGGAGGCCAGACATAATTCTGTTGAGGATTTTTTGGCCGCAGCGTGTGCAGGCAACAGGCAGAAATTTTTCAAGATAAGGTAGGATGGAGAACCTACCTGTGCTACCAATGTTGTAACTGTGATGTTTTAGCAGAGTTACACGGGAAAAATATTTAAAATATAGATAATAATCTTTATTGTGAGATAGTGATTATATAGCTATTGTGAATCAATTGATAGCAGGAACATGATTGGTGATCACACAGCTGGATGGAAGAGGGGGTGGCTTGATCCTGCTAATGAGTCAATTTCCAAATCAAGGTATCCACCGTGAAGGATCATTGTCTGTTCATGTTGTTGGATTTGGTAATCCAAGTTGACTTCCTAGTCTGGCTTTGAGTGACCGGGTAATCGGATTGCAGGTCACAAACCCGCTTGGTTAGAACCTTGATAGCGGGTCAAGCCTGCGGTTTTGACATTAATATAAAAGGATATGTCTACCCCTGTACCTTCAATTTATGTGCTCTATGTCTAAGCCATGCTCCCTTTAAGAAATTGGCTGTTGATATTGTGGGAGCTAACTGAAGAAAAACTAGACAAGAATTCTGTGGTGATCCAAATGTGTGTTGTTTTGCAGGTGAGGGTTGATTTGGCTTCAAATAAAGACAATATGCTGAAGAGTGACCATGTGTGGTTAGCTGGTGACGCTGTAAGCTAGTAGGTAACATAGGACTGCTAAGGGTAAGTAAGGTGAGCCTAGTAGATAACATAGGACTACTAGGGTAAGTAAGGCCTGGCTGGTGGGTAACAAAGGACTACCAGAGGCAGATGTTGCCTCCACTCAGCAGAAGAGATTGGCTGCTTTGGGCTATAGTGCTTCACCTTTCAGGGAACTGTGGCTGCAGAAGGGTGAAGCCTGAGATAGAAAGCAGGGAACTTTGTCTGTCTGGGGGGGAGAAGGTTTTGGACTTCTGGCGGGTGACACAGGCTGCCAGTGAGGGGAAGAGCTCTGAGGGCTCTACATACCCTAATACTCTTACAGGAGGTCTGTGAGAAAGCATCCTACCTAACAGACTGGTAGGGTGTCCTTGTTTATGCCCCTATGGGAGCTTTGGGGGAACCCAAAGTGAGCATTGAAGGGCATAGATTTGCTCAGAGGTGTCACCAAGGCGGTTTGCCTGGGGAAGCCAGCTGCAGAACTTGGTGTGATCAGGCCTCTGGGAAGTAGAGCTGATTACTCTTCAACTGAAAGCCCAGACTTAATCACTTGGGTGAGTAAAGACAACACATAGACATTGATCTATGGTTGAATGGCCTAAGTGGAGTGCCACTTGCGAGGGCCCAGTCAAACACCAGTTCAATGTAGACTCATGCCTGGGTCTACAAGTTCTGGTAACAGGGACTGAGATAAATAACTAAGGTGGTTCACCAAATTAAAGAGAAGACTAGTGAGAGGGACTGTTTAATCACAGTGAAGGCTAGTTGATGGACTGTTAATTCATATTGAATTGTGGGAACCAATATAGTTCAGTGTGCAGAGGGAACTAAGGAGGTTCCTAGTGAGGATTTGTTGAGGAACTGGTTGAGGATAAGCTGAAGGACCAGAAGATTATGATGCAGGACTAGCTGATCATGATGCAGGATAGCCAAAGGACCAGAAGATTGTGGTGCAGGACTGAAGAACTAAGAGGATGTGAGTGCAGGACCAAGAGATAACCTAAAGGAACTAGCCAGACTGGATACAGAGGCTGGAAGAACTGATTTTAGTGTCTTTTGCGAGAAAAATAGATAAAAAGAAGCAGTTAAATAATAATTAAATACTGCCTGATTATGATTAAAAAGGATTTAATATTATATGATAAAAAAGAAAGAGGAGAAAAAATAATATAAAGTTTGTTAGAACTGTAAATTTATTTAAAGAAGAGAATTGAGTAAGAAGGGAGCTAGAAAATGGCTGGAAATAGAACTGTGACAGATCCAGGCTTAACCAGTCCATCCTGCCATTATACTGCCCTTGACTTTTATTGCTGTTACCTTCCTGGGACAAAGCTTTGAGGAACTTTGCCTCCATGGAGGTAATTTTATTGGATAACACTTTATTGTCATCCCACCAACAAGCCATGATTTCAACGCTTTTTTCCTCTCGTGCTCTCAACACCTCAATTTCACAATTTGCCATCTCTTTTACTTGTTGCAAGATTTTATCCCATCCTACCAACAAGTTACAAGCATCCCAAGCATAAATTGGGTTCCCTTGGGCGGGAGTCCCTTCCTTTGCAAAGTAATTGGAATACAGCTCTTTGAACGCAGCCTTTACTTCTACTAAAGATTTGGCAGGAACAGTCTTAGTGACCTCCAGGCTGGTCTAAACTCCTTCCAATGTACTTGTAGGAACCTCCTTTCTTGCGGCAGCGGTTACCACACAAAGGACCCCAAACTTGGCTCTCTCAAATTTTAACAAAGAAGGCATGACAATTGAAAAATAGGTGAGGGGAAAGCGTCAAAACTGACAATGTATATTTTATTAATGTTTAACTGTTTTTGCTTATATACCATTCAGGGCATACACAGCTGAAAACCCCTCCGGTTCCTGAGTCAACCAATGATTTGCGTCACTTGGTCTATGACATTCAAGTCATCCAACATAGATCTTTACCTGAAAGATCACCAACAATTCTCAACCTATGAGAATTGACCTACAATGGGCAGAAGTCACCTGACTCCATTAAACCCAATGTACCAATTTGGCATGGAGCTTCCCCAGCTCCCAGCACCAAAACCCTGTGGATTGCACATCCTAAACTCAGCTATCAGTGTTCCAACTGGGAACCAGCTGATCAAACCTGAATTCCTAGGCATCCTTGCCTTTATTTAGTTATTTTTGCATTTAATGGTTTTTTGCCTTTAAAACCCATTAAACTGCTTTGAAACTCAAACCAGGCACCACTACGGCGCCCAGCAATTCCCCAGGCAGCTCCTGAGAAAATTTGATTACGGCGCCTCGGCGCATCTCAAATTCATTAGGCGGCGCGGCGGCGCTTCTAATCCAATAAATTGCCAACACAGCGCTTTTAACCCTAATTCCGGGGGTTTTCCCATGGTTAACCTTAACCAAACTTCTTGACAAAGTCAAGACCATTTAAATATAATTAAATCCTCATTAATTATATCCTGTATTTATTAATTAATCTTCCTGATTAATCAACCCATTTTTGAGACACCTAGTCTCCAAGATTGGTTTGGCCAATCTTGCCTCAATTCTTTTAGTTAGCTCAACCTAACTAAACATCCATATTCTGTTCTTTTATTAAAAATAGATATCCAGTTTCTAGTAACTTTTCCCTCAAGAATTCCAAACAAACCTATCTGTATGTAATAAACAGCAAAAACAGAACATCTTTGTAGTTTGGAGCATTTAATTGGCTAAATACTCAGCAGTGACTGTAGTACAGTCACAAGAACAGAGAAACTGTGAGGGTGAAAGAGCAATTTTTTCCAAGAACAACTAGGAGAGGCAAGAGGACAAGCAGCAAGCGGGTTCAAAGAGCAAAACGTTGAGAAAAACACAGAAACACATTGTAAAAATGAGGGTTTGAAATTTGTCTAAGTAAAATATATGTGGAAGCGCTCAAGATTTGCCGGGGAAACGTGACAGGAATCACAGTGAAACTGTTTGAAACGTGGAGCAGTTGTTTACCTGGAGCAAGACAGCCTGGGGTTCAAACCAGGGTCAAGAGCAAGTCATCCGGGGAAACCTTTTTTGACAAAACTGTTGAATTGAGGCGTATGATTAGCTGTGAGCTGGAGTCTATTCAATCAGTGTTTTAAGGGCTTTAACTTAAGAGTTAAAGCTAACAAAATGAAGAGAAGAAGCAAAAAATTCAGGGCTTTCATTGGCTGAAGTAAGTTTTAAAGTTTAATATATTGCAAAAGGTGAAAAACTGGATAGTTTAAGCTTTTGAAGACCAGAGTTCTAAGAGAGGTTTTTGGTCTGAAACAAGGGGCTATAAAAGGGAGAGCTATCTGAGACTCTTCAGGGACTGGGAGAAGTGGATTACAAAGGCCAAAAAAGCTACAAAAGGAGCCAAAGATCAAGAGTAGGAAGCCAGATCTGGAACAGACCGCAGGAGCTCAAGACTGAAGTGCAGGAGCCCAAGACAAAGGAGCAGAAGCCAAAGACCAAGTACAAGGAGTCCAAGAAAATTTTGAAGGACTCCAAGTACTGGCACAAACCCTCATTTTTCCCTATACCAAGGCCATATATCAGAAGATTTCTAAAGGGATCTTCCTTCTGACTGTTAATAAAAAAGCCTATTACAACCCCTACCTAAATTTACCGTGATAAAAGAATATAAGCTCTATGAGTTAATTACCCCACATTTTCTACCCTAGCCCAGGGGACAAGGAATCCTATTGCCTAGGTTGCAGAAAGTTTGCCTCTAGTAAGTCTGCCCAGGAAGAGTGGGAAACAGTGACTAGGTATCTTGAAATGACAGATAGAGGAAGGGAGTTTATCAGGGGAGAGTTTTATAGACTATTACAGGATTGGTATTGGCCTACAGAAGGGCTGGCGCCTGCTGAAGTACAAGTGTATGGTGGAGACGCTTGCCTGGTGATTGGGAAGGTGCTGGAAGAGTTTGCTCTTATGCAGGCCAAGTATAAGCTCCTAAAAAACCACTCACCACTGTTGGAGAATGACGGTAGGACACGTCATTTTGAAAACAGCATCTTGAATTTTTGCTTTCTCAATTTACTAGTAAAAATGCCATTTTGATTTACAGCATTTTGACTAAGAAAAAATGGTTTTAAAATTTTAGATTTTTGAACCCCCCAAAAACCCTAAAAAAATCTCAAAAAAAAAATTCAAAAAACATTTCTAAGCTTAAAAAAGCCTCAGGATTCTAAATCTGCAATAAAAAATGGGGTCAATTAGTAGCAACAAGGTTGCGTAAAGTCCAAAAGTTAAAATATCCCAAAAATAACTATTTTCATTGATTTTAACTACAAACTATACTTTAAAATAAGCATAGAATTGTACCAAATACTAAATAAAACTAAAATAATGATAAAAATAAAGGGAAAAAGAGAGAAGATAGAGTGGGGTTTATTGAGGAAGGATCATACACAGGTTGAAAGAGCAACTGAGATAGCTTGAAGATGCTCAAGCTTGCTATCCTTGGGATAGTAGGCAAGGACCACCTTGCTAATCTCTGTATACTTTTTCACCGCTTTGGTTTGCTTGGGGGATCATCCTTGGTCTTCATGCCTGTTTTAAAGAGGCGGGCGGAGATGGCCTACTGAGTCTTGAGATGGACCATGATTTTGTTGAACTTGGGCTTCTGAACCCAGACCCTTGTGGCAAATTGACTATGCCACCCTTCAAGAGAAGAGGTGGTATTGATTAGGCCATCCTTTACCTTCTTAAAGCAGTTCCATGTGATTGAATCACTGCCTTTTCTGATGTGGCGTGCTCCTTGAAACACTCCAACCCATTGAGTTTCAAAATACTCTATGAATGGAACAAAGGCTGCCTGGTTGGCAATAATGTAGGGACGGCGGAGGAGGGCATTGTAGAAGGCATTTGTCTCCTCCTTCCGCACAAGGGCAAGGGCTGCAAAGCAGTTGAACACGTCCTTTGCTTCCTTTGTGCCTTCAGTGTAGACCAGCTCATGAAGTGCAGAGCACTTTTGAAGGCGGCAGCAGAGTGCCTGACAAAAGTGAAAGTAGCATCCCTGAGGGGAGCTCTTGAAGACTCTAATAAAAGCATTGGCCTGAGCCTGCTCAAAATCTACTATCAGGTATTCATGGTATGGAAGTTTTTCAGGCTTTTTCTTGATTGGGGTGGCTTCCTCTGACTGGGCCTTTTTCTTGCACCCTCTAGCCTCCTTTGGCTCCTCTTCAATAGTTGGGAGAATCTCATCCAACTTAGCCTTTAATATTGTTAGAGCCCGGACATAAGTTTCCTGCTTCTTATTTGGGAGGAAAAAGAAGACCAGGGGAAGAAAAGATTGCCAACCTGCACATGGATATTCCAAAGCTGGCTAAAGAGCTTTGGGCAGGTTGAGAATGTTCCATCTGCAAGCCAGGTCTTGCATTTTAAAAGGTTGCAAAGATCCTGGGAGGTAGCAAAGCAGATGATCCGCTCTGGGGCATGTTGCCCATCATTTTGAAGGAGAAATCTCTCTTTGTGCTGTGAAAGCTTTTGCTCTTCAGTTAAAATCAACTGTTCAATTGATGTAGCACTGACGCCTTCAGTGCTCAGAGCATATCTCTGGTCAGTGAGATATCTCTGAAGTTTTGAGGCGCCACCAACAGTTGAAAGTTGGGTATCATTTAGATTAATAAGTGCATCATTTACAACCTCAGTTGCAGTTTGGTCTTTGGTGGTTGGTATGACCTGGCAAAGAAACCAGCAGATCAGTTGATACAGTGGATCAAAGGGCTTGGCACAGTCATGCCCAATAGTCAGGGCTTTAAAACAAGTGAACCCATAGGTGGTGAGTCTAGCTGGACAGCCAATGTTATCACATTTGAAGTGATGCTGATGGATGGGCTGCTTCTCGTTGTTGCAGCTGAAGCTGTAGCCCTTGTGGACAAAGCCAGCCTTCCTTTCTTGGTCATAATTGGATAGCTGGTAGGGTAAGTTGGGGGCACAGCAAAGAGCCATTTCTATTGCATACATTATGGATGGTATTAAGATCCCAGAGCTCAATTGGATCATCTGCAGGAGCACCAGGCTCAGACTCCTGCTCTTCTTCATCCTCAGGCTCTGAAGTAGGGTCAGAGTGGCGGTTAAAGTTGAATAACTTCTCTTGAGGGTCTGACAGGGAGTAAACAAAAGGAGAATGGGGAGGGGTTGGGCTTTTTTCCTCAGGCTCTGGTGAGGGCGTAGGGTTCCTGGGGGGAGCTTTACCCTTAGCAGGCTGCTTTTTAGGGGTAGTTTTGGCCTTTTTGGCCTTTGGAGGAGTGGTCTTAGACTTTGAGGCCTTGGACGCAGCTTTGATGGTAGGCTTGGGAGGCATCTAAAAGTGAATTAGTATCAAAATATGAGCAATTTGGGGGTTGTTTTTAAAGAGAAAAACAAGAATGTTTCTAATATAAAAGTATCAATTTTTTTACATAGAATTGTAGAGGATCAAATAATATATACTATCAAAATTTCAATATTTTTTTTGAAAAAAATAAATTTTTTATTAGTAACGCAAGTAGGCAAAACTTTGAGTTTTGACTGAAAACTTGCTCTCAAGATGGAGTTTTTGAAGTGACGTAATTGAGGTGCCGTAGCTCAAAAACATAGTGTTTTTGACCATTTTTTATATTAAATTAACAAATTTACGGTAGAGCTACCTCAACTGGGCCAAAGAGTAAAACTTGAATTTCTCAAAAACTAGCTTATACAACTGTGGTTAAAAAGTACCTAGTTGTTTAGAGGAGATTAAAAAATATATATTTGCAAATTTTCATATGTTTTCTTACATTTTTTGGTTAAGTGGTTTTAGACGTGAAACTATACTTTTGAAAAGTGGAAAGCAAGAATTGCAGTGGGGGAATTGATATAGCGTAGCCTAGCGTCATATATAATTTCCCCTTATTTTCCCCTATCCATTGTACGCCTTGAATCAATTGGGTGATGTGAAACTCAGTGGAATTTGAAGTGACGTAAATTGAAATGGCGTAATCACCCTCTTCTATATTAAAATCACTATTAAAATATTTTATTGATGAAACCCTTATCAATGTATCCATGTATAATAAAGTTATAAATTACATATAACAAAACTGGTTTTTTTACCCAGCAATGACAATCACTAGAAGGACTATCATAGTGGTGTCTTTTTAAGTTGTTCCTTTTATAAGTGTCTTTGATTAATACTATAGGAACATCTTCTGGCACTATACCACAGGCTTTATTTTAGTTCAGGTATAAACTTATTTTAGTTTAAGATAGATGGCGTAATTCAAAATGACGTAAAGTCAAGATGGCATAAACGCGCCCCACACTAAGTGATTTCATATGTAAATAAAGTTAGCAAAATAAGATTTAATTAATCTGACTCAAAGTGATAGAATCAAGATGGCGTAAATTCAAGATGCCGTATTATAAAAGTATATGTAAATTTTAACTATTTTATTGTTTTTTTTTAATTTTTTTGTGATTCAAAATCACTAACACAAAAAACGCCATCTCAAATTTAATTTGAGATGGCGTTTTTTGAGATGCCATTTTTAAAATGGCGTGTCCTACCAGAATGACAACTCCTCCAAGCTGGTCCCTGGCTATGACCCAGGACACACTTTGGGGACTGGTGACCAGGAACCCCACAAATTCCATCATGTCCATCATTTATCACTTCACCTGGATCCTGTAGCTTAAGAAACCACCAGATGTACCCCCATCACAGTGGCTTCTTTATCAGGAAAGAAATTTTAGACTGCTTCATGTAAATTCACTCCCCCCTTTAGCCTTGGATAGTACAATCTTCCCGCGCCGCTCAATGAAATCTGTTCAGAAGCTGACCAAGCCCCTTGATTCCTTTGAGGATTTAGCCCATACAATTGATGAGTGATTTGTATTGGTATACCCTTCCCAGGTGATAAATACCAATGTGATGAATTTGGTTCCCACTTGGGAGGAATCTCTGATTAATTTGGACTATCTTTTGGCTTGGACCTGTCTACACTTGAAATCAATTAAGTTGAATCATTCAGGTTGTGCTACTGTCAATTCTTTAAATGCCAATCCATCTGGATTGAATGGTGAGCTGTCCCATTCATTTGACCCCATTCAATCAGAGTTGAAGTCAGAAATTGGTGTAAACCCTCCAGCTTGCTGGATCTTCCTGGTAAAATTTATCTTTCAGCCAATCAAACCTGTGCCCCTGGGTCAGGTGACCCTGAATTCCATCCTTAAAGCAAGACAGGGGACTTTTGGTCCCCTGCTTACTCATTCTTTCAAATTAAGTTTTATACTTTCAAGCTATTGTTTTTTTGGATTTTAGACCTTTATTTTGGGGTCTCCTTTAATTTACTAAAGCTGTTAGCAAAATTAATTACTATTCCTTACCCTTGCCTTTATCCCTGGGTTTGTGGTGCCTGTTTTGAAGCATATAGAGTTAAAGTTAGCAATAACATATACACTTACCTCTCCTGCTTTCAAAATTCAAGTTTGAAACCTAAAATAGTTAGTATAATCCTTATATTTATCTACTTTAAGTTTGTTTTTGTCTCTTGTTTGCTCTGTTGCCTCTGCTTCTCCTTATACACTTGAAAGCAACTCTTCCCGCTCTCTGTAAGAGTGTATAGTTTGCTGTTGTTGTCCCTTTGACTTTGGGTTTTTTCTGTGGGTCCCCTGCTGTCAGAGGACCCCTTTTCTTTGCTCTGTTAAAAAAATTGCTTAATATTTAATTTAGCTTTTGGTTTGCCTCCCTGTACAAAAAATATTGATTTCCCTCTTAAAATTTGTGACCTTTACCCTGGCTCCTGTCTTGGTCATGATTTGGACCACCTCTCCAGACCTTTGGAGTCGTGTTTCATAGTCATTATACCATGTGGGGACCAACCTCAATCAGTCCATGCAAATGTTTGAGGATATCCCTGGGCACACTCAGAACATTCTAGCTGTCAGTGAAAATGTGGTAAAGAGTCTCACTTGCAACAACCTTGAGTATTCTGCTCTCAATCAGGCTCCCTCAGTGTTCCCTATCTTGAGCTCTCCAATGCCCTCCCTCCCTGTTGCTCCTGGTGTTCTTCCCCAAGAGGACGGTTTGGAGTTTGAAGAGCATCCTCCCAAGCGCGCTTCCTGATTGCTTGGTGGGATGATCCTGATGTGTCTGGATTCTTACTTTCCCTGACTATCTGCTGTGTCTTCTCTTTAGATGCCACTTTGAGCAACTATACCAGTCCTGCACTGGATGGTGTCCTGGTGGATCTTTCTCCCAGGATGGGAGCCAAACTTAGTTAGTTTAGCCCCCCTCTCTCACACTTCAGTTGTCCCAAATAACTTGTCACAGATGTTGTCAAGTAGCTTGTGAGGGACATCAGGAAATCCAACTGCCCCAAAACCACCCTTGAAATTTAGTGCCTATGGTGCTCTTGCTCTTCAGACACAATAACATGACCTGGGTCAATTATAAGTGCAGGCTGGGAGGAGTTGTCATTCTTCAAGCATTCAGGTCCCTGACTAGAGCGTTTTACTTTGTGGTGCACTACACCATCTCAATAATGCCATCTCAATAGTTGCCATCTCAAAGATTTCTGTAATAGAGTTGGGATGTACTATAGCAAAATTAAAAAAGCTTAATAAATTTTTTTAAATAGTTAAATTTTTACATGTCAGTTTATAATATGGCATCTAAAAAGACTGCATCACAAAATCACTATCACAAATCAAAATTAAAAGGGTGTTACCAAATTAGGGGTTCTCAAGTATGAAATCACTTAGTAAATACCCTAAAATACACAATCACAAAAGATACCATCCAGAAAGGGTGGGATACATCATCTAGAAAGACACCATTTTGAAACCCTATCTCAAATTTCTGGCTAAACTGCGCCAGATAACTTTAAATATTAATAAAAGCCCAAAAATATTTCAAAACTATAAAATAACACAAAGATAGACTCAAAATCATCTAAGGATTCCAAATCTGCAATAAAAATGTGGGTTCAGCTAATACTTACTATAGTGCGCAAATTTTCAAAGTCAACACATCCCAAAACAGTGATATATCTGTAATAAATTTTGGTGGGATACACCATCTCAAATTTTTTAAGATGCTGTTGGAATTTACATCAGCAAAATTAAAAAAGCTTAATAAAAATTATTGAATAGGTAATTTTTAAATATTGGTTTCTAATACATCATCTCCAAAAACTGCATCACAAAAACTTTATCTTGAATCAAAATAAAAAGAGTGTTATCCAAATAAAGATTTTTAAGTTTAAAAAACTTAATAAGCACCCTAAAATACGCCATTTCAAAAAACTGCATCACAAAAAACACTATCTCAAATCAAAATAAAAGTTTGTTATCCAAATAAGGTTATTAAAACTTGGTGAATTCAACTGCAGAACTGCCCATTTTTACGTGCCACTGCGCCACCTTAAACAAGCAAAAAGCGCTGCAGCGCCACCTTGCAAATATCTTTTATGTCACCTTACTTTTAAGTTAAGCCCCACAGCAGCGCCAGATTCAAATCCCTGAAATATGAACACCACTAATCAATCAAATTTTATAAGTACTAAATTCAAAAAATAATAAAATAATTAAAAACTTATTGTAAATTCAGAACCTAAAGGTAAAAATGTGGGATTGTCAAATTCTTTTGCATGAACTCACCAACTTAATGGAGTAATTTTCCATCCCAGAAAAACTTACTTTTTTAAGTAAAAGGATGAAAAATATTCCAGTAAGTTGGTGAGTTTACGCAAAATAATTTGACAACTCTGCATTTTTACCTTTAGGTTCTGAATTTACAGTATTATAAGAAAGAAAAAATAAAATAACTATAACTATAAACAATAAAAAAGAAGAAAGAGCACAGCAAGTTTATTGCAGACACAGGTTGAGTGAGAGAGTCCTCTTATGTTGGGGGTGCCTCAACACTGCTGAGCAGAAGACATAGCAGGAGAAGAGGCCTGACAGTTGTGGGGCAGGAATGCTTAGAAGGGCGCAGAATGTTAATTACTGGGCGCTTGTGAGTGGGCATCATATAGCAGTTGTTGTCCAGGTGCACGCGCACATGTGCCAGGATCACCAACATTTGAGCCCAGGTCAACTGCAAGTTGCAGGACATAGATAACTAGTTACAAAGGGGGAGGCATATATGACTGACCGGCACCAAACATCCAATCACCACAAGCAGAAAACACAGCTCCAATTGTGAGGCAGTCCATCAGGGCGTCCTCAATGTAAGAGTAGGCCATTAACAGGGGGACATAGAGCTGCTAGGTTAGAGCACAATATTGCTCCAAGTAACAACCAGAGTACCCAGGCTGACAGCTTTTGGGGAGATACCACATGAATGACAAGTTGCGACAGCCAAGTGAAGATAAAAACTGGTGTCACCTGTACTCACCACCTTCAGGAATGCCTTAAATGTGGCAGAGAAGCAACAGTTGGTGTTAACTTGGACTGGAAGGTCCAAATTCAAGTGGAAACTAGGGTCTGTGGCAAGTTCACAAGCCCAAACCCAAGCTACATTGTCAATTTACTCATTTCAAATGACAATGGTGTGAGCATGCTAGGCAGAGATCTCACTGAGAGCCAAGGAAGTCAACTGCAGTCCTAAGCTCACCTCTGAGGCCAAACAGAATGCATTTTAGGGAACATGATAGAGTGGCAATAGCAAGCATTTTAACTGTCTACATGTAACATCCTTCATATCAAAAATTCCCAAAAAAATATTTTTGTATTTTTATTAAATATTTTTTGATTTTTTATCTTAAATATTTGTTCCTAACGACAAAAGTTAAATTTGATTTTAATTTTCAAGTTATAAGTGAAATTGTAAAAAATAAAGCCAAAATAAAATTTGAGATTGTTGACATGGAGAATGTTACATATAGAAAGTTTAAATGCTGACTGTTGCCAATAGAGCTCCCCAGCGCAGATGGGGGTCATTGTATCTTTATCAGAGTGCATGGCCTGGATGAAGCTATATATTGTCTCCTCAGAATGACAGACACCAAACTTGATCAACAGGTCAGGATAATCTATGGTAATCTCATCCAAGTTGCAACGGGCGCAAAGCATGACAGATGGGGTAGCAGGAGACACGCCAGAAGAATGAAGACATTGAGGAAAGGGGTACTGAGCACCAGAAGAATTGCCAAATGGGTGTGTATTGTTGATAGGAAGGACCTCTTTGAACATAGGGCCCTTGTCAGGGTAGTCCACAGTGTTAGAGTTAGGAGCAGTACTATGCTCAGAGCCAGCCACAGTGGCTTTGCAGTCCTGTTTGCAAAATTGGTTGTCACTAGCCCAAAGTTGATTCATGAAGCCAATATGTACTTAGTGTGGCATTTTAAAAAAGGTGTTATGCTCTGCTTTGTCCATTAAAGCTATCATTGTGTTGTAGTATTGACATATATTGTTGCTGTTGTTGGGATTCATCTGATAAAGAAAGAAAGAAAGAAAGAAAGTAGTGCTTGGTTAAGTGGGGGATATGTTGGGATTTTTGACCAAGCAATGATGCCAATTATGACAGAGTTCACAGATTAGGATTTCAGCAGCCTACCCCATAAATTAGCAGTATAAAAAGCAATGATGCCAATCACAACAGAGATCATGGAATAGAATTATAGCAAGCTCTTGTCATAAATTAATAACATAAAATTTATATATTGAATTGGCAGTATATTTTGGATCATCACTTCAGAATACCCAATGACAGGCGCTGCCTTGAAAATCTTTTAAATATCAAAGCACCACCTTACTTTTACATCAGGCGCCGTGGCGCAATGTTTGAATCCCCAAAATGTTGATCTAAAATTTATTCATATCTCTAAGCACTAGTCTCAAAAGGATAATAAAAAATATATTTTGGATCAGTAGTAGATTTATGATTGTAATGACAAAATCTAACCCAATAAAAAGCAGCGCCGTGGCGCTATCTTTGATTTTGTTTGTCTATACAATCATAATTTTATGTGATAAATTCAATCCTTTCCTTTTTTAATTTGGAATAAAGTATGGTATTAATTTAAGACTCCATATAATACATCAACCAAAATTAACGCCACTTTGATAGTACTATCTCCCTGTAAAACAGCCATTAAAAAACTACCTTTAACATACTGGTTTTAAATCTTATCATAAAAGGATCATTAATATTTGGCTTTCAACTTTAAAATATTTCATTAATGATTTTATATATACAAGGGTAGTGGCTACATTAACAGGAACTTCTAAAATCATGTTAAGGACAGCGTAACTAAGATCTCCTCATCACTTGAAGGTTGGCACAATCAATTTTCCTGCCTGGTTAAGATAAAAAAGCCATGTTTAATGTGATCATCAACAAGCTGAAGATTCAGTATGCTCAAGGGGACCAGCTATACTCCCAGGCCATCAAAGGCAAAGCTGGTGTATCCAAGATTGCTGGCCAGCAGGTCAAGTTTGCAAGTGTTACTAAGGAGGTTTTGGCCTATTACACCAGAGAGAGCTGCCTTACCAATCTCAAAGGCATTTTCACAGCCCTAGGATCTAATTTCTAATTTTTTTCTTTACTAATAAATCTTTTTCTTCCAAATATTTGATTTTTACTTTATTTTTAGTATATAGATATTGATATAGGGCTAACAATTAATACAGAAATATCCCTGTTTTAGGATGTGTTGACTTTAGAGCTTTTTGCACTATAGTTGATATTAGCTGACCCCACGTTTTTATTGCAGATTTTAGAATTCTTGGATAATTTTTGAGTCTAGCTGTATGCTTTGTTTGAAACTTTTAATATGTATATATACATGCTTAATATAGGATTAAAATTTAATACAAAAATATCACTGTTTTAGGATGTGTCAACTTTGGAGCTTTGCGCACTATAGTTAGTATTAGCTGACCTCATATTTTTATTGCAGATTTGGAATCCTAAAATAATTTTGAGTCTATTTATATGTTTTTTTGTAGTTTTTGAAATTTTTTTGGGCTTTTATCAATATTTTAAGTTATCTGGTGCAGTTTAGCCAGAAATCCAAGATAGGGTACAAGATGTCTTTCTAGATGGCATTACCCATCACTTCCCTGAATACTGCCCCTGAGTGCAGCCTTTACAGCCCCTTAAATCCTAATAATGATGGTTTAGCTATTATTATAATGTTCAAATTACCTTCTACAACTCTTCCATTTTAATCCACAAACTCTGGTTGAACAAAGTAGGGATCAAACTTGGGACTTCCACTGCTGCAAGATTGTCTTTTAGAAGTAAAATATTTAATAATTTTAATTTAAAATTGCTCTTACTTTTTTTAAACATCCCAGCCAATTAAATCAGCTTTATTTTCTGGATGACGTAGGAGATCTGACGGCTAAAGAAGGAACAGCTGTTAATATTAAATCCAAGCCCAATCAAATTTTACCGCATTGTCTTTTCCCACTGTCCACTGTTGAGTTCAAAACTCATGTCTGCCATTTCTGGTTTTTCTTTGGCTTTAAGATCAACCTCCATAGACTAGGAATATGTTTGGGATCTTCACAGTTGTTGCAGGTTGAATAATGTGTTCAGTTAGTTAATCAAGCCCACTTCAATTATTTATACCTCAGGTGAAAACTCAACTTACCCTAGCTTCCTACAACTCACAAGAAAGACATATTCTATTATTTAAAGCCATGGTATATAAGGCATGTGGTTTCATTTCTTCAATTTGTTTAATCAATAAAGTCTATATTGTTCAGCTTCCTTATAAATCTGTGTTCAATTTCAGTCTAGAATCATGAGATTTCCCAGGTCTTCCTACCAGGATCACCTTGGGTAAAAATGAGCAATCTGCCTTCTACTTATCAGCAATATCAGTGCAAATTTTTCCCTTGGTATTAGACCCTGCTCTAGTTTGTCTATACCTCTTGAATATGAGTAGCCCTAACATTGTGTGATCCCAGGCTGTTGGTATATCACATATGTCCTTTCTGATAATCCTCCTGTTAGAGAGAAGTCTAAATCTTATGTCAAGGTTCCCAAGCCCTCTGTTCCTCAAGTTTTCCACCCTCCTGAGTTTGCCCTCTTGTTAACCTACTTAGGTGCTTATTTCTTCTAGTTTGTTTTAATTCACTCCTTGGTTGCTAATGTCTTGTTAGGTTGTTCTCTAATTTAGAAATGGTGTGTATTTCAGTAGGATCCTTAGTGACTGGACTGAACCCTTCTACTCTTGTTAACCAAATTGAAATATGTTTCCAAGTTGGTGGGTTCCTGACACTGGGTGCATCTTGATGAGTTGGCCCTATTATGTTTGGTATCTGGATAGCTTAAATATACTAGTAATGGTGGTTCCATAAGCTATTACCCAACCTCCTAGGAGGTCAGGGTATGACACCCATAAAATCACTGACATAATATTGAGTGCAGGGAAGCTGGACCCCACCCAGACCTAATTTTGGTTTTGCCATCCCAGTGTAATCAATTTTAAGATCTAAATTCTTGATTGTGCAAGTGAGCAGCATTCCAGAGCTTGATTTTTGGGTGGCAGCGCCAAGCCTTAGACACAGCCAGAAAAACAGATATGGTCACAGCACTTGCAAAGCCCCTCCTGTATCTACTCTCTTTTTCACACAACGGTGTTCCAAGGCAGGGGCAGAGCATTCAAGAGTTTATGGGCCCCATCAAACACACATAAGCTTATCTTGATGTAGGGGATACCATGTATGATTGTAACACTAAGGAAGAATAATCAACCCCTTCAGCTTACCGGAAACTCAAAATGACAGCACTCATGAAAATTGCCCCTAGCACATGTAGCCCTCAGGGTCTTATTGGTGAGCAGCTACTTAAAAGCTGTAGAAAGGGAATAATTACCAAGATCCCTTATGGATGCACTGCCCTTAAACTATCAATACTGTAAATTCAGACCTGAACATAAAAATTTGGGATTGTCAAATCCTTGGTTCAAATTTTGAATCACTTTTGCGGGATGGCCCTTTTTTAATTAAATTGAATTTTTTGTATTTTTATTTGAATTTTTAAAAATGCAAGAACTCATAGAAACTTTGCAAAGTTTAAGTTGGACTTCATATTTCCAATGGACAAAATGAATTAACTGGAATCAGATTTGAAGTGTTCAAATCCATCAACCATTTTCATTAAGTTTACTATGTTTTTTGGATTTGCGGGATTATCAAATCCAAAAACCAAATTTCAAATCACTTTTGAAAGCCACTAGTAAACTCAAATATTAATTGCAGGAACTGGAATCCAAATTGAATGTACAGTAAGAAACTATGACAAATCAATCCAAATCAAGAAGCTCCACTCTGGATAAAATCAAATAAAAATTCAATCTCAATAACTATGTTTAGATATAAAAAGTGATTAAACTTTAAAATTATCCAAACCTGGAAAATATACAATATTATACACTTCAAATCACAGATATAGAAATTCTGTTACTATTCAAGGCTAAATCAAGAGAAAATAACTACCCAAAACTAAACTAATAAATCCAAATAAATACATATTTAATCTAATATATATTTTTATTTTATTTTATTTTTATGGACTGAAAATCACATTCCCAACCAGCTCCTGCACCAGCCTGCAGGGCAGCCTGTCCACGAGGGCGTCCAAGAACAGAACCAGAACACAAATTGAGGGGAGTAATGCCAACACACAGGCCTCCTAAGGCGTCAGCGCCAGCCAACCTCATCCCGCATCCCAAGCCCAATCAACCAGCCTGAATCCAAGACAGAAGCCGCTCTCAAGGCCTGCCATCAAAGTCTTCTACACCAGGGTCACCTGGAACACTGAGGTTACTTACATCTCCACTGTGTACCCAGTCATCACCCAGCCCCGCACTCTTGATCCAAGAGTTGCCACTTCCTTCCCCCATGTCTTTGACACCAACTATAAGCCATTGGCCACAATTGAGGAGCCATCTGCACCTACTGTGTATTCAACCATTGACAGCGCCAGTGCAATCAAGCATGATCCCACCTTCTACACAAAGGTCCCCATCCCCTGTGTTGAGCCTCCCAGCCAGGATGCTGTGTTACTGTCAAGGGCCAGCGTCAGTTGATGAATAGTGAGCATGAAGCTCTTCTCAAATGCTTGACCGTGGGAATGGAAGTTTGGGATATTGCATCCCAATTTGGGGTCACAGCCAGATATATTGGTGATATCAACAAAAAGTATAGTGACACTGGGCAAATTGCTGAATCCACCAAGGCTAAGCGGCAGCCCAGCCTACTTTAACCCATGCACATCAATGCAATCAAGCAGTGGGTATCCAAGGATTGCCACCTGGACCCACTTGTTGTTCAATCAATGCTGACCACAGAGTTTGGGCTTTCTGTTTCCAAAACCCTTGTCTATAAAACAATGGTCAATTTAGGCTTCTCATGGAAGGACTTTGGAGTTTCTCTGTACAATAGGAACATCAAAAAAAACAATTGAGGATTGATGCATTTATGCCAAGACCTATGGGGCTCTCAAGAAGACAGGAAATGTCCAATTCTTTTACATCAACAAATTGTCATTTTCCTCCTCACTCAGGTCTAGGCATGGGTGGGTCAAGAAGGGGTCCAAGGACGGTGTAGCCCATTGTGCAGCTTTCTGTTCCCAGACCTATTCAATGGTAGTGCTTCTTGGTCCTTGCGGGTTGGATCAATACCAGATGATCAAGGGTTCCCATAATAGTGGGACATTCCTTGATTTTCCCCAAGCCGTGAAGGATCAATACCAGATGATTAAGGGTTCCCATAATAGCAGGACATTCCTTGATTTTTTCTGAGCTGTGAAGGAATACCTCTGGATCAATTACAGCGGCACAACCAACATTGTTGTGTTGAATAATGTGGGCTCCACAAAGTGGATCTGGTTGTGTCCAAGTTTTCAACCATTGACAATAATAGCCATTCCTCTAACCACTGCCTTGCTGATTGTGCAATGAGACTCCTCTTCCTTCTTCCCTATTCTTAATTCCTTAACCCAATCAAGGAGGTCTTTGGGTGGATCAAGAATAAGGTGAAGAAAGGCCTCCCTCAGGACACCAAGGATCTATTCAATATTCTTGAGATTAGTAAATTTGTGATAACACCTGATGTGGTGGCGGCTTTCTATGAGCACTTGGAATCCTTCCTCCCCAAAGCCCTTGCCTCTGAGCCAATCATGTAAATAGGCGCTCTGGGTTTTATTTGTTTTTATTAGGGCTCAAAAATTATTATTTATACATAATGACTTGACATTTTATTGTATTATAGACATATAAGAATACGTACAAAAGCTAAGTAAAATTAATTATACTAGATACAAGGACACATGTTTTTATTATAATGCACTAAATATTGTATTGACTGTAGAGTTAACAAATAAAAAAATTAAAAAAGATAGAAATAGATTAATTTTATTTAAATAATTGTGAATCATTGTTGGTACTTTGGCTTTTTTAAGCCACAAATTGGACCTTGCAAGTCATCATCTGATCATTAATATTTCAGTGCCACTATAGCCACACAACACAAAAACCAATGATTTTCATGTGTCTCTTACTAATTTGTACTTATGACGCGGGTCAAGCATATTAAATATATTTATCAAACCATATTACAAGGGAAAGGTAATTTGAGTTCTAAACAATCACTTGTTTAGAACATAAGTGGAGAAGGCCATCTGTTGCAGATAAATTCAGTTTTCAATGTAAACTATTTAATAAATGAACCTGTACTTGACAAGCTAGTAAATAAAAACATTTTTAACTATTTTTTATTATTTGGCATGTTTGCAATTATAACTAATGTCTTATAATATATTTAGATATATTACTATTATAATTTTAGATATTAAATTTAATATTTTTAATATATAAAAATAGAAAAGTTAAATTTCAAGGGAAGATGATTTATTAGGGTGATGCAAATTGCAAAGGGGGATGCAATTATTCCGGGGTATTATACCCCAAAATTATATTTTCTGCTAATGCTTCCAATTGGGACTACATACTCTTCTGTATGTGGTGGAAAACTCTGGCGCCAATTGCTAGAGGGGTGGTACTCTGCACCCCAGTGATTGCTGAACGTCTTATAAAAGGCAGATGTAAAAGTTAATTGATGAGGAGTTGGTTCTCAGAAGGTACTGTGTATCTGTACAACAAAGCTAACATAAAAAAGTTGTATAGGACATGCTCTACGGTTTGGTAGCCTTGTGGTGTCTTCATTTTATCCAGTGCCAGCCAGAAGATGTACATTTGAAGGGGGATGTCCTCCAGCTTTTTCACATTGGCTTTCATGATTCAGTGGATGATTACCCCAAGATAAACAGCAAGGTACAGTTTCTGTGAAGTATAGCTTTCTGCAAATAAGCAGTATTTCTTGGAGATAATAACTAACCAATTTGTTTAGGATGTATTTGAAAAATTGATTAAAGGAGGGTCGGACATTTTGGAGTCATCTGCCACCCCTTCCTCTGCAAAAGATATCAATAAATGATTCATCTTATTGACTAAAGATACATTGCCTATTTGATTTGATATTGATTTTATTAAGTTATTGAATATTGCGGCTTTGATGTTTTCTTGTGGAACTTGAAATTAACTTTTTTCAGGTTTATTTCATATGTGTTCATAGCTTATAATTAAAATTGTTCAAGGCATTCAAAGATATATTCATCAAAATTCATGTTGACATTTATTTGGATATCCATCATTCCTTTGAAGTTGATACTTGCACCTACTTCATAGGCTTCTCTGACCCAAGTTGAACTTCCTTCTGGCGCTTTGAATTCCCTATCCATTGCTTCTTTTGTTGCATATTGATTGATGTTATCTTGAATTATTTTATTTATTTCATTTTTATTTATTTGCTTTACAGGGGCTACCAGTGATTGGTAAACCCTGTAAACCCAACTTGGCGTGAAAGCCGCCACTTCCACAACCTTGTCCTGATTCCTAGTTATAACTAGAGTAAATATAAGTAAAACATAAAAAGACTTACTGATTGTTTCCCCTGCAGCCCCCTCAGCCACAGGTGCCCCTTCATCAAACTTTATGAGCGTTGGCTGCTCTTCATTTATTTTTATGGGCTTAATCTTTCTTATTTTATGTGTTACTTGTGTTTCCTCTTGATTTTTATTATTGAATTTTCATTGTTTCTTGTGATGCTTCTGCTTCTGCTTTGTTTTCATCTGTTTACATTTGATTAGTTTCTTCTTCATTTGTGTTAATTTCCTTTGAGCTTTCATTTCCTTCAATCAATTTGATTTTTTGAGTATTCTTTCTGTTGGCTTTTGCAAATTCCCACAAGTTGTAACTTTCACTTTTGAAATCTAGCCGCTTGATTATTTCCTTTTGAAGACTTAAAATTATTTCCTTGTGTTCTTTGTTGACCATTGTTCCCAGGCTATTTTTTGCGGTTTTGTTTTGCTGGGCCAAGGCCCTTCCCTCATTTACCAGTTGATTTAACACAATTTCCCTTATGTTATGTTCAAGCTCAACAACCTTTTGGAGGGCTGACTCTAATTTATTGATAAGGCTGTAGATATTTGATATTTTGTTTAAATTACATAAAAAACTGGTTTTTATAGTGCTACCTTCCACACATGAGTATTTTTCATCATCATTAATAAATTAAAGACCAAAAATGTAAATATTGCATTAGAATATTGCAATTAGACGTCAACTTTTGATATTTTGATATTATGTGCATAACTCAATGCATTTTGTTTACTAAAATTCATTATAAACAAGGCCTTTTTAAATGTAATTTATTTAAATGAACTGTGTTTATATTAGAGAGCCATTAACGCTCAGTACAAATATTGATACATAGTGCATTTTACAGCCTTTATATTTACCTATTGGTAATAATTCTGTATACCTTTTAAGTCAGATTTTTTTAGTAATAATAATGTAATGGATCAATAAATTACTGTTCTTACTCACAAAATCTGACTTAAAAGTTCACATAATTATTACCAATAGGTAAATATACAGGCTGTAAAATGCACTATATATCAATATTTGTACTAAGTGTTAATGGCTCTCTAATATAAACACAGTCCATTTAAATAAAATCAATTAAACAGGCCTTTTTTACAATGAATTTTATTAAACAAAATGCATTGGGTTATGCACATAATATCTAAATATCAAGAGTTGATGTCTAACTGCAATATTCTAATGCAATATTTACATTTGTGTTTCTTAATTAATTATTGATAACAAAAAAATATGTATGCTAATAATTTCATGTAATTCATAAAATGTAAAAATTGTATTAATTATGGGAAATGTTGATATTGTAAAAAGAAAATAGTATTAATTATGAATTAGAAGATTTAATATTGACTTCAATAAGTTGTCACAAAGAAAAAATTTATTTTACTGATCAAAGGACAAGAAGGGGAGGGAATAGGCAGAATGAACATCACCTTCATCTGCACCTGTGAAAGGGACAGCATCAGAGATAGTGTGAAGGGAATGGGTGGTGGTTTGGGAGTCAGGGTTGGAAGGTGGATGGATTGATGGGTGGGTTGGGGAGGCAGGGTTTTTTGACTGGGAAGGGACAGCATGAGCTGATTGCTTCAATTGCTCAGATTTGTCTTCTGTCACATATGCGGGCTTGACAAAACGGATGGAGTGGCATGGGGGAGGCAGGGGTCCTTTCTAGACTATCACTATCACTTGCATAGAATATGATAAGATCAGATAAATCCTGAACAAATATGGGCAGGAAAGCTTATAATCCTTATCAATTCAGGTGCACAGTTCATTGTATGTGACAGGCTTTAAGCGCCTGAGAGCGGAACCAAAATTGTAGAGACATACATCTGTAAGATGCATGCCAGCGTGGTTGTTGGGGTAGGACCAACAGGTATGCCCCACAGCCCTGATTTCTTGGGTTGCCTATTCCTGATGCTCCATCTTGGCACTCAGTATAACTATGTACACAGCGTTTTGGGTAGCCCACTCCTTCAGCATGACCTTGAGCTCCGTCTGGTAGCCATACCCATCTGCTGTGTTTGACAACACAGAGTAATGATTGACACCCAATGAGAAAACTGCCAACAAAACCCCAACAAATTGATACAGGATTGGCCCACGCCTGTATATGTCAGATTGGATGTGCTTTTCCCCAAAGTCTTGAATACTTGCTGAAATCTTGGCATATGACAAAAAACAACATCATTACGGGCTCTCATTGCCATCCCTTTAATAAAATTGATGATGGTCAAATTGTATGGGTTGGTATCCACCAAACTGGGGCCACCAAGAACCTGATTGGATAGGATTCTGGCAGCAACCACAACTCTGTGCATCCACAAATTCACTGTTCTTTTGTTGGTAAAGATGCCGTGGAGTCCCAGCTGGAGACATACCTGGACCAGGAGCATCCACAGGTCACGTTCCATAATGGCCATCATAAGGGGATGGGCTTTTTCACTATCAGTTGGTGTACGGGCTCCAGTTGGGGTCTTCTTGAGAGGGGGCCACAGTTGGTGTAGGCTTGCAGGGTTGCAGCCACAGTGGACTTTGCAAAACCCATCACAGCCGCAATTTCCCCAAGGGACATAAGCTCTACTGCTTTTCAACCATTTTGAGAACAATCTCCAGAGTGATTAGATTTCTTCTGCTTCTTGCAAGCTGATTGGCTGGGGGAGGGATGTGTTCATCATGGGAACTGGTCAATGCCATCTGATTGGCTGTTTCAGGATTCTGGGCTCTCTGGGTGACCCCATGGCTCAAATGGCTGGTTACAGATACCATTATTGATACGGATTTGGGTTGGCAGCTGCATGTGCATGATGGGCAAACAGGGCCATGCTGGAAGTTGCAGGAGAAAGAACACACTCCTGGGTGGTGCTTGCAGAGGGGCCTGCGGGTTGGGAGTGGCCATAGACAGAGGCTTCCCCGTTAAGAGACCCAGTGTAGCCCTGCATGATTTTGTCAAGGCCAGGGAACAGCTTGTTGTCTTGGTTGTTGTTGAAAGAATACATAATAAATTTTTATTAAAAAAATTAAACCCAAAAAGAGATGTGTATATTTTAGTCAATTTTATTGTTAAGTATGTTAAGTTGGTGAATAGTAGGATCTAAATTTTAGCCGTCCTAAAATGGAATAGGGTGATTTTTGAGAATGTCTGTGCTTCCTAAAATAATTAGCATAAATCCACTCTAGATCCCTTGACATCCTTTTTGAGATGCCCATAAATTATATTTATTTCAAATTCATCACAATTATGATTTGAAACTTGCCTCTTGGATTTGACAATCCTGCAATTCAGATTTGTTAAGTTTTACATGATGTCTATGATTTGTTTGAAATATAGAAAATATCAAATTGTACATTAGAATCCTGCATTTCTGATTCATGTATCCTGCACTTGTTTGCTGAGTTTTGGCATTTGTTAGATGAGTTATCTGCTCAAGAGATTTGAGATTTGCTAATTTAAATAAACCAAAAAAGTCAGATTAAATGGTTGATTTTATTAAATATTTTGATTTTCACTCAGCTGAGTTGCCCGCAAAAGTGATTCAAAATTGGACCAAGGATTTGACAATCCCACATTTTTATGTTTAGGTTTGGAATTTACTGTATAAAGTAGACATCCAAATTAGTTGGGGCCTGATTCCAGTTGAATTGGGTATCATCTGAATTTACCAAAATTAAACCCTTGATTGAGTATCCTGTATAAACACATTTTTAGATATGCTTCTATTCATCAATGAATAGAATTGCACCCTGCTATATTTCAATATGTAAAATTGAATAAAAGTCTGAATTCACAAAGAAAAAGAAGAAAAAGAAATGTTTAAATTGTTAAATTCATTCTAATATTGTTAGTTTTTTAGCTCCATCTTCTAAATTTTAGTCCACTCTACTATAAGATACCAAGCAGCAAGTGCTTCCTCATAGGGATGTAGGTCATTCCCATCTGGAATCTTTCTAAAAAGCCAAGTGCTTTGATTTGATAAAATCCACTGGCTTTAAAAAAATCTTATTTGCATGTCTAAATTAAATTTAGCCTCAGAGTACAGTCCAAAGTGGTCTGCTACAATCTCATGCACAACTATTCAAACTACTAACATGCATCTTTCTTCTTTTTCTTCTGGTTTTTCCTTGATATATAAAATAGTGCATACCTTCAAATTATGTAACATTAAATAAATTATACTGGGTTAAAGTTTCCTCTATAGCAACAAAAATATATTAATAGCTATTTTATTGCAGTTAACTAGCTCATAGTCATAATTTAAACTAAAAAATAATAATTATATATTTATAATAAAATTTAGTAATTTTTTAGTAGTCTATCAGATAGTTACACAGATTTAAGAAAAAATAGCATTATGGCAATAAGAAACAAAAAGTAAATAATTTTAAAGGCATTGATTGTTATTTATTTCTATAAAACAGCTATTATCACATAATATGGCAACAGCTCCCATGTTGACTCAAAACTCAAAATCTCCTATGTTTTTGGCTAGTTGTGCTAGCTTAATTCATTTTTTTAAGCGTTCAGGGGTACAACACCAGAAAACATGACAAAATTGTGGCCATTTGACACAATTTAATATTAAGTTTGATGAAAAACTCAATTTAATCAAATTTTTCTTTTATGTTTACTAATAAAAATTAGTTTACTTTTTTATTTGTTTTCATAAAATAAAAGTGTCAATGTCAACACTTTTTAAGAATAACTTATTTTTAATACTGTCAGAAAATCCTGATTCATTAGGATTGACTGATCCATATCCCTATTACTGAAGCTGTGTTGATTTTAGACGCAACACAGCCAAAGTGACACAGTATTCCGGAATACAGAGGAACTATAATAAGGTTGATATAGTTTCCAACTCAGAAGACACCTGAGACATTCCAAGTCTCAGGTCACAGGCCAATCCAGAAGCTTCTATAATTAGATGCTAAGGATTCTGGATTCCAAATAGCAATGCAGACCCAACCCAGAGACAGATTGGAAAATTACAACATCCTGTTTCACCGAGAGTTGAGACAGAAGACTGCCCGTGCAAACATTGCGCATTACACCGAGCACAAGGGCAGGTTGGCCAAATGGGGTGTCAACTTAGTTGCCGTAACTAAGTCAAGGAATATCTGGGCTGAAGAGGAGAAATCAGCAGCCTAGAATATTACCTCATCCCAAACCATTATTTGGGTTTTGGGATCCAACTCTAGGGGATGAAACTAGTAGCTTGGGGATGATAGGCTAGCTAGTAAGAGTTGTCTGCAGCTAGACGCCAGTTTGGCTGCTAGCTGTCAACTATAAAGGGGCCTTCTAAGATAACTTGTAAGGCAGACAAATTAACACCCATCAACATCCCTACTATTCCAAATAGTAGCGGTGTCAAAGTACAATAAGAGCAAATTATTGATACTTGCAAACTCCTGCCAAACCACCACAGATGGTGTTGCGTCTTCAAAGGACCACAGGACTTCCACTCCAATTGGATCAACCAACAACAGAATACAGCCTGTTGTCATACATTCCTACACCAATAGAAGCACATTTTTCTTCATACAGATAACCCATCCCAACATGATTAACTCACCTAATAAAAACAATAATTCTTCTTCTTCAAGAACCAGAAATCTTGACAGTGGTGCTCACTACAAAAATGAGCTCCCATTGGTGTCAAGTCAAGGTGAAGCCTTGCCTCCGCTGACCCCCGGCTTTGTTGATAAGTACGGGGAGATACATGGAGACCAGCAATACCAAGCGTGACCACTCCTTCTGCTTAGAGCTGACTTTATACAAAGCACCCATGTGTTGCAACCGAGGTTTGAACCTTGCCTGCCAACATATCTTACAATACAAAGGGGCGCTTGATGAGTTGCCCCTTGACGTATCTAACATTATGAATGAATCTGGTGGCAATGTCAAATGGCGGGAACTTCATCCTAATTAGGAGTGTTGCCAATTTGACCTGCTGATCCCCACACAAGTTATTCCTTGGCTCCAAACCCTACATGGAACTCCCACTATGCCACCCCCTTGTGGCCTTGTGGCTTTCCCATTTAGTATATTAACCACAATATCCTACAATAAACAATACATTATTCTTATTATTATGTCCTTTCCTATTGGACTGTTGTCTTCCCCAATTCCAAGTACTGAATCCTCATTGGTTCAGTTGCAACAGTGGTAGCAGAAGTAGGTTCCAACCTATTTCAAAAACAAAATTCCCTCCAAGAAAGGACGGAGTACGGGCCGCATGGCTACTCCACAACAAGAGACGTTCCTTCCAATCCCCAAGGGGGACATTTCCAAAGGATATGTCATCTACCAAGACCAGTTAGTTCTCACCAGCGTATACAATTGGCTCCGCCTTGGGCAGTGTGACGCCAGCGTCACCCTGCCACAGTTGTATCTGTTGCAACGTATTCTCAACCTTCAACTAGAGTCCTTCACTGGCAGTGTCAAAGGAGCTGACATTCTCAGTTGGCTCCAGTCCACCAAAACGCGCCTTTGTATCTGTCAGGTTCCAGAGTCCATGTGGGTTGCCACCGCATCTGGCCGCCTTACAGGGCCCGCTGCTGTGTGGTTCACCAACTGGGCCAGCCAGGAATTTGACGTCACCTGGGCAACATTTCAAGACGCCGCCAAGTCCCGGTATAGCAAAACCTTCTCCCCCATTATCTTGGGGACTCCCCTCCTAGCCATCAAGCAGACTGGTTCCGTCCCTGAGTATCTTGCCGCATGGCAACAAGCCCTTGCTGCCGCTCCCAAAGCAGTGACCAATGGGAACGCCATGTTGCTCACTCTCATTGTCAATGGATTAAAACCCCACATTTGCAAGTGGGTTCCTGTAGGCCGCTGCACCTCTATTGACAACTGTTATAAAGCCATTGTAGAGGCCAGTAACATGGCTTCAATGGGCTTCTGCCGCACCAACAATACTCCACCCCAACCACGTCCTGCACCTAGCAATGGCCAAAGTCAAGTGGGACGTCGCCAACCTTGACAGCAAGAAGGTGCAGCTAAACGCCTCTGCAAGGGGGAGCTCCAGCTAGCGCTAATCAAGGACCAGGGAAAAGCCTGGGGGTTGTAACAACAAGAGGCCCTACAACCCCAACTGACCCGCCCTCTCAGCCCTTGCTTGCAAAGAACTCCCGCAACTACAATCTTCATGAGGTCAAAACCCTAGACGTCTTTCAGGTCTATAGCAACGGCCCTGTGTTGCAAGCTGCTCATTCTGCAAATAAAGTAACAAGCTTGTCCTATCCCTTCTTTTTCTGTGGGAACACCCACAAGCTACTGGTTGACACCAGGGCTGATCACACCATGGTAGATCAGGAATTTGCTGACTCCCAACAATTTAACCGGGTACCTAGCAGATTCAAAGCAGTACGTGTAGCTGATTCCCGCAGAATTGCCATCACCCACAAGACAGTACCCTTCTCTGTAAGAATGGGGAACGTCCAGGTTAAGCTCTCTGGACCAATCATGGCAGGCCTCAGCCACAACGTAATTGCTGGCCTTGACTGGCTCCAGCATAACCGCCCTTACATTGACTGGGATACCTCTGTCATCACCTTCAATAGAAATGGGGTGGGTTTTCATATTTACCCCATGGAAATGAACAAACTACTACATGACACTGTGTTTGTCAGAATGACAGAAACAGGCTCATACAACTTCAAGGGGGGAAACTAGACTTTAACCAATGTTCCGTCAAAGTTATCCATGCAGAACCATCTGCAGTCTCTCCCTTGTCAACACCACCCCCAGCGCTAGCTGCACTCCTCAAGGAGTACAAAGACGTATTCACTGAAACACTCAAACAGTTACCTCCACCCCAGGAGCTCCAGCACGCTGTACAACTTCAAGGATTGTTACCTAAAGCACAACTATTATACCGTCTCACACCAAAGGAAGATGAAACCCTCTGCCAGCACCTTTTGGATGCGCTTGATAAGGGATTCATTTGCCCCTTGCTCTCTCCATATGGGGCGGCAGTCTTCTTTGTAGCTAAGAAGGATGGGTTTCTTTGCCTGGTCACAGACTACCGCGCCCTAAATGAGGTGACAGTTAAAAATAAATACCCCCTACCGCTGATTGACAACCTGTTTGATACACTTGCAGGCGTGAAGGTCTTTAGCAATATTGATCTCACTGCGGGGTACAACCAGGTCCACATCGCACCAGGGGATGAGGCAAAAACTGCCTTCTGCACACGCTATGGGTTGTTGAGTGTTGTGTCATGAACTTCAGAATGACTAACGCTCCCTCCACCTTTGCCATGTTGATGAACAAAGCCTGTGAGGAATTGATTGGAAAGTGTGTGGTTGTGTACCTTGACAACATTATTGTCTTCAGTCAAAATCAAACCGCACACCTCCAAAACCTCCACGCTGTCCTTGACACCCTTCAAAAAAATCAGCTAAAAGCTAAACCCTCCAAATGTGAGTTTCTCAAGTTGGGGTTGTTATTCCTTGGGCACACCATCTCTGCCCAAGGGATACGGCCCAACCCTGCCAAAATCAAGGCAATCACTAACATGCTGCCCCTCACTGATGTGGGCCAAGTGCAAACATTCTTGGGCATGGTTGCCTATGTACGCAAGTTCATCCCCAATTGCAGGGAACTAATTGCGCCTCTCACTGAGCTTCTCAACACCAAGCAGCGCTTCCATTGGACCCCCTTCAGAGATCAAGCCTTTGAGACGTCAAAGAAAAGGCTCACAACAGCACCAGTTGTGCAGCTCCCCAATCAAAACCAACAGTACAAACTCAAGACCAATGCCTCTGACAGGGCCATAGGGGGCGTGCTAAGGGTAGAAACAGACAATGGCGTCTTCCTCCCCGTAGCATATGAATCCAGGAAACTCACCAACTCAGAACAACGTTATCCCATCCATGATAAAGAACTGGCAGCCATTGTACACTGAGTTGAGGAGTGGCGCTGTTACTTGGAAGGTGCGACCTTCCCACCCTGCGTTCTGATGGACCATAAGTCCCTCCAATACTTCAACACACAGTCCCATTTGACACACCGCCAAGCAGGATGGGTTGAACGCCTGTCCCCCTATCAATTACGCATTGAATATAAGCCTGGGAAAGAGCTTGTTACAGCTGACGCTCTTTCACGGCTCTATGTAGTGTTCATCACTGGAGACAACGGTCTGGACCCCAACTGGCCCATGCTCTATCTGCGCCCTGAGGCGACCCGCTGCAAGGGCCTTAACTCAGTCACCATCTCCAAACTGAAGGATAACAAAAGTCAATTCACTATTGATGCTGGAAATGTCTGTTGCCAAGCAGAGACAGGCAAGAAGACGCTGTATATTCCCACTACATAACAAGGAGACACCATCTTACACTACCACCAAACCTTGGGTCATATCAGAGGGCGTAACCTCTTCAAGATCATGAAACGTAAGGTTTGGTGGCCGCGCATGCGCCAAGACATCTTGGACCTCCTCAAGACATGTGTATTGTGTGAAAAGAATACGTCCAAACCTACACCTCCTAAGTCTGTCCTACCCATCAAGGCTATGGAATCCTTCAAACAGTGGGCCCTCATTATTGTGGGCCGCTTCCCAAAGACAGACTAGGTAAAAAGTATATTATCACCGCTATCAACTATTTCACGTGTTGGCAAGTGGCCTGGGCCACAACCAATCACACTGCCACCACTGTTACCCGCTTTATTGGCAAGGAGATTGTGTGCTCACTTTTAATAACCCAAGCGGCTCATCACAGATGGTGGGCCCAAACTTATGGGGCATGTTGTGAAGGCATACTGTGTCAAAAACGCGCTCCAGCATATTGTAACAACCCCCTACCATCCGCAAGCCAACGGGTGCGTGGAACAGTTAAATGGCTCCCTGGTTCAATTGGTTGCCAAGCTCTCACAGGAGCATCCCAATACTGCGTGGACTGAACATCTTCCCACCGCTCTACTGATCCTGCAAGCAAGAATCAACAGGGGCACTGGTTTCAGCCCTAACACCCTGGCCTTTGGAACACCTGACGGTCTGAAAGGGGTTGAACAGGGGAAACTACAGTCTAAGGTTCCCAAAAACCCCCCTTAGTACCAACTCCCTCCCTGGACCAATGACGCGCCAAAGCCTGGGAGATCAAACACAAGCGGATTGCAGGGGGGACAAAACACCTCAAAGCTAGATACACCATAGGTGACCCCATCTACACCCTCAATCCCAATTCTGCCAAACTAGAACCTAACCACCTAGGGCCCTTCAAGGTAGCTGTTGTCTATGACAACCATACCTACCAACTTGAGGATGCCCAGGAAAACACTAAGAAGCTTCACCACAATTGCTTGCGCCCCTGTTGTGCCATCCTCACACAAAGGTTGTTTGTGCAGACCTTCCCAGACCTTCTGCAGACTCCAGTCCTGGTGTCTGACAACAAGCAGGGGGCAAGGGGGGTGTTGCAACTGAGGTTTGAACCTCGCCTGCCAATGTATCTTACAATACACAGGGGGCGCTCAATGAGTTGCCCCCTGACGTATCTAATGTTATTAATGAATCTGGTGGCAATGGTAAATGGCGGGAACTTCATCCTTATTAGGAGCGTTGCCAATTTGACCTGCTGATCCCCGCACAAGTTTTTCCTTGGCTCCAAACCCTACATGGAACTCCCCACTATGCCACCCCCTTGTGGCCTTGTGGCTTTCCCCATATAGTTATTAATCACAATACTCCACAATAAACAATACCTTATTCTTATTACTCTGTCCTTTCTTATTGGACTGTTGTCTTCTTCAATTCCAAATACTGAATCCTCATTGGTTAAAGTGCAACACATGCTTCTGCTGGAAATAATCCAGCTCAACATTAATGGGACTGTTGTTGTCATGGATCAACAACAGTATGACATAGAGGAGGTGCACACCGTTTTGCAAGCATTGCAACATGGTAGACGTAACCTCACTGATCCTCAGGGCAACGCCGAGTTTAACTTGTTCCAGATCAATGGGACTACCAATAACCTGAGTAACAACTTTCACAGGTACCAGGACGTCACTTGCACCCAGCTAGGTTAGCTTCTCCAATTGGACCAAAGCAGGGTTCAGGAAGTGCTCGCATATTTTGTGCATCCAGCAATCAAGCATCTGCAACAACTGGTTGCCAGACAGAAGCTGGAGTTGAACAAGCTCAACTGCTTTTACTCCAAGCTACAGGCGGCTAACCATAATTTGGTCAGTTGACTGAACGTCAGCTTCACAACTGTACAGACCGTTGTGGCAGACCTTTGTGACTCCACAGCCTTTGCCCTTGGCAGGGTAGATGAGATAGTCAACCAATTCAATAACCAGGTTGACCAGCTTGTGGGCAGTATCCTGGATAATTGAGGGCTAAGCACACAATGGGTTGCCAATATAACAAACCATTGTGTAACGCTAAGCCGCCATGTACAGACGCTGGCCAGCAACCAAGATCATATAGATCTTGCTACCCAGCAGGAAGAATTACGCCAATCAATTAGGGACAACTGTAGCAAGCAAGACGCGCGCCACTCCAAGGTAGTCAACTATGTCAACAGGATTGCGGAAATGGTCAACAAAATGAAGACCACCAGCTGTAGCCATCACACTGTTTGCAAAGAACAGGAGGACCACCAGTGCTGCCTAGATCACGCAGAGTATGCTGAGGATCAACAAAAGCTATTGGACGCAGTAAAGGATACACAAAGTTTAACATCTGAGCTGTATGAAGACATAACAGAGCTTTGCTGTAATCTTGCTGCCACTGAGTTCCAGACCAAGGAGCTGTCAAACCGCCAGGATCTATTAGCCAGTACAGTCTTGACAGCAGAGGGCAACTACAGCTCCCTACTAGAGCAAGTACAAAGAAATGAGACTTCACATAAGGAATTTGAAGCTAATGTGCTAGCTATACTGGCTAGATTGGAAAGTCTAGCCTCCTCAGGAAGTAGTACGTCTTCAGGCAGAAGAGCGTTGCCCGTACCAGCATCAAGCCCAGATCAGCAGAAAAACTCTTCTTCTCCCAACTTCTTTGACCTCTCTCCAGACAGCGGGAGTAACGGATCAGGTGACACCCGCAGAGTTCCTAGAGGAGTAGCAGCCTTGCCACCCCTCACTTCCTTGTCAGTGCCGCGTGCCAATAACACTCACACCACTAGAAAGGACAATACGGAATTGACTGTCCCTGACCACAAGTTTCAACTGCTCAACCTGCCAAAGTTTTTACAAAAATGGGAACATTCAAACTTTCATCCGCCTCTTTGAAATGTCTATGAGAGGCGCAAGTGATCATATGAAGGCCACCACCCTCATAAACACTCTGGATCCCACCTGTGTGGACGTCATCATGCCCTGCCTGCCACTAGACAGTTGGACTTATGAAGATGCACGCCAGGCCGTTATAGAGGTATTTGGTAGCGAGACCAGATTGCAAGCGCAAAAGGCGGAGTTCAGCAACATCTTGTTCAAAAAGTACAAGTCTGTGCAAGACTTTGCCAACTGCTTCTATCACAAAGCGCAATTTCTTCTAGGTGCCAGGGTCCTTTCTGAGTTGGACTGCAGAATCACCATGGGCCATGCACTGCAACCATACCAGGAATTAGCCAATGTCATGTTCCCCGTATTGGATCAATCCAGCTCAACCCAACGGATCACCAGTTACTTGAGCCGCCTTGGGGCCCAATTTGGAGCTCCAAATAAAGGACAGAATAATTGCTTGTCTACCCCCACCAAGGACAAACCCCGCAGACCCAAGCCTGACAAAGCCGCTCCCAACTTCAATGGTAAATTGGGAAGTGACTACAAGGCAAAGGATCTGCCAGGCCCTTGCCACAGGTGTGGTAAAAGAGGACACCGGGCCAGCGTCTGCAAGGGAAAAGGACATGAGTCCTCAGTAAATGTGGTGGTCAACCAAAAGCAGGATGACCAGGGAAAAGTCAAGGCGGGCCAGTAGATGAATATACTGAGTCTGCCACTCCCCCAATTCCAAAGGAACCTGACTGCCAGTCTCCAGAGGTAGCCAGGTCCACTACAGTTCCTCCCAAGACTATAGCCCAAGAGGCATCAATATTTGATCTGCCCTTGGCCACTCAGACGTCCCACTTTGCCCCCAAACAGGAGTTCAAGGAGGATCCTCTACACATGCTTGTGTCAGATGACCTTTACGCCATTCCTGCTAGAGGTAGGGAACGTCCAAGGAAGGTTGCACCAAACGCTGTAGAGACAGTTTCCAAACTGTACGCGGCTCAAGTACAAGAAACTTGCCTTGCTTCAGAACCCAGCGTAGCCAGCAACCTGCCTTCCTTGAAAGGAGTCAAATTCTCCCTCCCCATTGAGACCATTGAGGCCAACTTCCCCAAGATTGGTCAAAGTCTCAAACAGTATTTCAATACTCCGGCACCCTTGGGTGTACACGTATTAAATCTACACTCTGAACTCTACTCTGAATGTACATATGCAGATATCTCTGTTAATAAAGTCAAGGTGCGCGCCATAATAGATAGTGGTGCCACTATTAATATTGTGTCAACCCGCCTTGTCAGGAAGCTAGGTATTGCTCCTGACATTGCGCACACCAGAGTATATGGTACTGCCAGTAAACACACCACCACGTCAGAAGGAGCTTACAGTGCTCTGCCAATGCGCTTTGGTTCCATTGCCGTGTCCTCTCCTGCTGTGGTCCTGCTCAGCAAAAACTACAATGTGCTCATAGGTACTGCATTCCTATGTAAATACGGGGTCAAATTGGACATGAAGGACAACACTCTTACAATCCTGCGCCAGATCATCCCACTGTACTACACGCGGGACGCAAAACCACCAGCTAAGGTAAAACCTAGCATTAATCTGGCATACAAGGACGGTGGGGTGGCAGTTCTCTACACCTGTACAGGGAAAAAGGGAAAGTGGCTACCAACCCAAATCAAGGAGCACAAAGGAATTCTGCTCTGCTTGAGATTGACTCTTACACTTGGATCTGGCCAACAGCAGGTTGTCAACACGGGTTTAACCTTGGATATCCCCGCAGGATTATATGGTGAAGTTCATCAGCCTTGGGGATGTTCAAGATTTGAACCGTGTATTGCCCCAGGGATAATCATTCCTGGCCATGGCAAAATTCACGTCCTAATGGCCAATCTTCAAGGGCATGACATCCACATCAAGAAGAACCAGGTTGTAGGATTTTTTCACCTTCTACCAGTCAAAGAACTGGTCTGCTTTGAATGTATTGGAGACCTGTCTGAAATGGGTCTCCCTGATTAAGTTGAAGCCGCCGCTTATGTGACCACTCCATTGGCTGATTTATCTTCCCTCAATGACACGGAACAGGAACAAGCCAGCGCCCTCTTTGAAAAATATTGTTGCATATTTGCGGAAGACAACTTTGATCTGGGGTGCGCCAATGAGGTCTCTCATCACATCAACACGGGGGATAACAAGCCTGTCCGCCTTTGGTCAATTTGGCGCTCAAAGGCCAGTGAAGAGACTGTGAGCAATGAAATCCAGCAACTTCTAGACAGAGGCATGTTGATCCCATCCAAGAGTCCCTGGGCGTTGCCCATCCTGATAGTAAAAAAGAAGGATGGGAGTAATTGGGTAGTAATAGACTACCAACGCCTGAACGTGATAACCAAGAAGGACTTGTACCCACTACCCAGGATTGACAACGTACTGGATTGACTTGGAGGGGCCAAGTACTTCTCAGCCATGGACCTCATATTAGGGTACTGGCAAATTGAGCTCCCACCCAAGGAACAAGAGAAGTGCGCCATAATTACTTCACAGGGCCTTTTCCAGCCAACCCAAATGCCACAAGGGTTGTGCAATGCGCCTGCCACCTTCCAGCGGGCCATGGACACCATACTGGGTGATCTCAAGCTCTCCTGCGTCCTAGTTTACTTGGACAATATCAATGTGTTCTCAAAAACCTTCACTGAACACCTTGAGCATTTGGAGGCCGTCTTCAAGAGATTGGCAGACGCCAATTTGAAGATCAAACCCCAAAAATGTCAATTCTTCAAGGATCAGTTGGAGTACCTTGGATTTGTGGTTGATACATCAGGACTCCGCCCTCAGCTGGCTAAAGTGGAGGCAATCACCAAGATGAAGCGGCCCAAAAGCAAACGTGATATCCAGGTCTTCCTGGGGATGGTAGGCTACTACTGTTGCTTTATCCCCAACTTTGCCTGTACTGGCAAACCTCTGTTTCATCTACTGAAGAATGGGGTCCCCTTCCTATGGACAACAGCCTGCCAAGACGCTTTTGACGCCCTCTGCACTAGCCTGTCCTCCAGTCCAGTATTGATGTATCCAGACTTCAGCAAACCTTTTGTTGTACATATGGATGCCTCTTTATTAGCTTTAGGAGCCGTCCTTTCTCAATTGGACGACACAGGGGCTGAACACCCAGTGGCCTATGCTAGCTGCTCTCTGAATGTACATGAGCGCAACTACACAGTCACTGAAAGGGAATGCCTTGCTGTAATATACGCCTACAAGCAATTTAGAGTATACTTGCACAGGGTACACTTCACTGTGGTCACTGATCACGCCAGCCTCAGTTGGCTGCAAAATCTCCGGGAGCCAGAAGGACGCCTTGCCCAATGGGCGTTAAAACTTCAGGCTTTCGACTACAATATAGTCCACTGTCCTAGCGCCAACCACCAGAACACGGGCTGTTTGTCAAGACTTCCCACAGTTGCTATAGTAGCAACTCAGGCCAACCTGTTATATGAAAAGATGCTCACCAACAAGTTCAAGGACAAACCAGAAGAAGTACAGGCCATCCTCTGTGAGCTTTGCAAAGACTGTAAGGTGGAGAACCAAAAGCTGTATAAGTACCACAATGGTGTCAAATACATCTTTCCCAGACCTTCAGAGCGCCCAGATCTGATAATGGCTGCCCACAAGGCAGTGGGTCATGGCGGCTTAAGAAAAACAGTCCACCAGCTTCAACAACATTATTACTGGGAGTTGCTCCTCTTTGACGTGAAGGAAACTCTAACCTACTGTACAGAATGTCAGCACAAGAAACCCTTCACCAGTAAGCATCAATACAAAGCAGTAGAGCCCAAGTTTGCTTGGCATACTGTTAGTATAGACGTGGTTGGGCCCTTGCCAATGTGTGTTGGTTGGTTACGTTACATTATTGTGGCAATTGACCATCTCACAAAATGGGTGGAAGCTAGAGCGCTGCAGCACGTTAGCGCCAAATTGACAGCCAGGTTTGTATTGGAACAAATTATCCATTCAACATGGCTGCCCTCAGTTTGTTCTTACCGACAATGGAACAAACTTCACTGCTCATGTAATTCCAAAATTAAATGAGCTCATGGGCGTGAGGAGAGTGCTCTCTACACCCTACCATCCAGAATCAAATGGGATGATTGAGAGAGCTAATGGCACTTTAGTCAACATTCTGCAAAAGCTGGCAGATTCCCAAACTTTGGAGTGGTATCTCTTCCTGCCTGCCGTTGTGTTTGCATACAACATCTCAATTCACAGCACAACTGGCTTCTCTCCGTTCCAATTGACATATGGACGTCATCCAACAATCCTGCCAATTCTGTTTTCAGCAATGGGGGATCCAGGTAACATAACATATCAACAATATATGTCTAGGTTAGCCAACACACTCATCAAGCTTCAGGCTGAAGCTTTCACTGAAACCTCCCTCACCAGGAACAAAGGACACAAGACTGACAACAAGGATTGACGCGCCTTAGCCAAATTTAAAATTGGCACTCAGGTTTCATATCACAACAGATTTGTGGGGCGGGCTCATAAGCTCAACAGCATCTGGAAAGGACCTTTTGAAGTCATTAAGAAAACCTCTTCTGATGCTTATACAATCAAGGACCTGGCCAATGGAAGACTCATCAACAGAGTCCACACCAGGTTCCTCAAGCCATATTATACCATTAAAAATATTGGCTCACAATAAAGTTAATAAAATAAATTCTAAAAAAATAAAATATATAGGAAAGGACTTTATTGCAAACAATTAAGGGTCGCCCTCTTGATACTTGGGGTCCTCTTCATCACCTTTGGAAACAGCCACTTGAGTACTCCCTCTCTGAGACCTTTGCACCACCTGCCTCAGGCTCCAGAGGCTTACGAAAGGAAACTTCCTCCCCTCAGCAAACCAGAAGGTGGCAGCCTGCAGCCAGAGTCTATGTTCACTTGGGATTATCTGCAAGAAGTGAACAAAGGGAATTGGGATCTCCCCAGAGACAGCATCAACCCGCCAGAGCCCAGCGTCCAAGGGGAAAGCACACAACAGGACCACACAATCCAACATGAAGTCAGAGATATTCCAATAGCAGCAAGGCAACGGCGCCTTAAGACTGCCAAGCTTGTTGCAGACCTTCTCCCACTGGGCCGCCATATTGTCCACAGTAGCCATTGACAGACTAAGATTGGGGATAAGCATTATGTCCCCACATAACACCATTCCGCAAACCGCCTGTTGCTTGGCACCACTTTTGATGTTGATGTATACACTTTGGGCCACACGACAGATACGGCTATCCCACGCATTGGAGTTGTCCACACCCAGCAACAAGTACAGCATCAGAAACCCCGCCAACGCGCCAAACCAAGAAGAGAAAACCCGCAAGCCAAAGTCCAGCACATAACTTTGACAGGCCTCGCCCACCCTGCCTGTGTCACCAGTGGCCACCAGGAGCTCTGCCAACTGATTGCCCAACTGCCCCGCTAAGTCCTTGTCCTCCAAGCTATGGAAGCCCTTGCTTGAATAGTTGATGTGCTGCTTAAGATCATGACGCAGGCGCTGCACCATTATCACAAACAGGAACTGAGGAATTATATCCATTCCCACGTAAAGCTGGGAGATGGAAAACCCCTTGTCACCCAATTGGAGCAGGGGCATGGAATTGAAGTCAGGCAGCCCAGCGTCCAAAAAACAAAAAGTAAAAGCGCCTGAGAGAGGGTCCATGACCAAAGGCTCCCTCTCCAAATTTTGGGGGCGGGTGCGCGCTGAACTGGCCTGAGGCTCAGCAAGACGCTTTTCACCCCCAACAGAAGACCGCCCTGTCAACTCCCCCTCCACCGGGATCTCTTCACTATTTTAACCTGGCACTGAACTTTCCAGCCCAGACCAGAGTGAACCGGTTTCTGCCTGCCAAAGCCCACAGAGCAACGCCACCTTGGCTTCCTTGGAGAGCCCACAGAAATGCTGGCGGTCCTCTTCCAACATCTGCACCATCATTTGGCGGGCATCCATCTTGTTACTAACACCGGAGTAATTGGAAATATTGCTCATATTCTGGACTAAAGAAGTTCTTCAAAGGTTATATAGCTCAGTCAAGTGGGGGGAAATGTCAGGAAATCCTGATTCATTAGGATTGACTGATCCATATCCCTATTACTGAAGCTGTGTTGATTTTGGACGCAACACAGCCAAAGTGACACAGTATTCCAGAATACAGAGGAACTATAATAAGGTTGATATAGTTTCCAACTCAGAAGACACCTGAGACATTCCAGGTCTCAGGTCACAGGCCAATCCAGAAGCTTCTATAATTAGATGCTAAGGATTCTGGATTCCAAATAGCAATGCAGACCCAACCCAGAGACAGATTGGAAAATTACAACATCCTGTTTCACCGAGAGTTGAGACAGAAGACCGCCCGTGCAAACATTGCGCATTACACCAAGCACAAGGGCAGGTTGGCCAAATGGGGTGTCAACTTAGTTGCCGTAACTAAGTCAAGGAATATCTGGGCTGAAGAGGAGAAATCAGCAGCCTAGAATATTACCTCATCCCAAACCATTATTTGGGTTTTGGGATCCAACTCTAGGGGATGAAACTAGTAGCTTGGGGATGATAGGCTAGCTAGTAAGAGTTGTCTGCAGCTAGACGCCAGTTTGGCTGCTAGCTGTCAACTATAAAGGGGCCTTCCAAGATCACTTGGAAGGCAGACAAATTAACACCCATCAACATCCCTACTAGTCCAAATAGTAGCGGTGTCAAAGTACAATAAGAGCAAATTATTGATACTTGTGAACTCCTGCCAAACCACCACAGATGGTGTTATGTCTTCAAAGGACCACAGGACTTCCACTCCAATTGGATTAACCAACAACAGAATACAGCCCGTTGTCATACATTCCTACACCAATAGAAGCACATCTGTCTTCATACAGATAACCTATCCCAACATGATTAACTCACCTAACAAAAACAATAATTCTTCTTCTTCAAGAACCAGAAATCTTGACAAATACTAAAACTGAAACATCTACAATAAAAAAATTACCTACAGATTTAAAAATATTTTTATTACATTATTATATTGAAAAAGACATTGCGCATATAGATGATTATTGAAAAGTTCATGTTATAAATATATATGTGGCACTTATTCTGGCTGTGGTGACTGCTCTAACAGATTGTTGATCTTAAGCAGTACTTAGATATATGAGCACCAGGCAAGGTGGAGTACAACATAATATGCCTTGCCAGCATAAAACTGAGGAGTTGCTGACTATTGTCAATATATGAAGATCATAATATTAACAACAGCATAAGAGGCTCAGGTGTCAGTTGGCAACAGGGCAACAGGACAGGATACAGAGTTGGTGTATAGTAGTCAGTTGGATACCAGATAGACAATATATATTTTGGGAAGGATTCAGTTGTCGGTTGACAACAAGACAACAGAGTCAGAACAGGGATGGTGGAGGAATGGGTTTATGTTAATCAGTTGGAATCTGGACAGACAATGGATATTGGGGAGGGGAAGAGAGAATTCAGAATTGATAAGTTGCATACAACAGACTTATGATTCCTAGGTATCTCTATATTAACAGTGCTGAAAACACAAGCTCAACATCTGTTTATAGCTTACAGGAGCTATCATGGTTGTATAGATGATGCTTATAGCCTTTTAAAGACAACAAGAAATGTCTATAGCATTGTATGGCCAAAAAATTAGGCCTAGAGACTCCTATGGCTGACAGTTAATGCCTATAGCATCTTATGGCCAACAGGTAATGCCTATAGTGTCTTATGGCCAACAGATAAGGCCTACAGCCTTTTATGGCCAACAGGTATCCTTATAGCCTTCTATGGCTGAAAGTTAAGGCCAATAGCCTATTCTGGCCAACAGAATCTGGTAAATAGTGTCATAGCTCATAGCTAATTTACCACACATCCCCTTGCGTGAATAGACATCATAATCAATATAAAATAATGTGGAGATGAGGTAACATTAAATAGCCAGTATAGTTGATTGGAAATGATCATATCAAAAGGGTTTAATATACAACAGTTATTTGGTACCATAGCCAGTTATTGAACAGGTTTTGGAGCAAGTGGTCAAATATATGGATGCATCATTGGATTTTTGGCATTAGAATATGCAAAATGACATCAGAGATTGATAGGCAAGCTTGAGGAACCACTTATTTGGAGCAAGGAGATAAGGCATTGAATAAACACTATTATGATTGGATAAGAAGTCAGTAATCATAATAAAACTGTTCTTGGAGTGTGACATCATATGATTTAGCTTTAAAAAGCAATCTAGGCCGATTATTATATAAATATAGTCTTCAGAATATATATCAACGTTATAAGAGTAACAGGAATCAATTAGGAGATCTTGAATCAACTTTAAAGCAACAGGAATCAAAGGAGGTGTCTTGTTAATACATTAAACCAACAGGAATAATGGGAAGATGGCTTGAATAATCATTAAACCAATAGGAGTCAAAGTGGACAACTTGTATCTACAGGAAAACAACAGGAATCAAGGAAGATAACATGAATCTACAGAAAAGCAAAAGGAGTCAAGTGGGACCTCTAGAGTATATAGGGAAGCAGCATGAATCACATGAGAGTGAATTTAGGGGGATTTACAATAGCAAGATTCTTAGGAAAAGAATAACTAATGATATGAGGGGTACACAGGTAAGCCAGCTCTAATGGGGGACATAATGGATGTTGCAAAGGCAGCCAAAATGGCCCCTGTAGTGAGCATCAAGATGTGGTGACTGCTCTAAAAGGTTGTCAGGCTTAAGCAGTACTTAGATATATGAGCATCAGGCAAGGTGGAGTACAACATAATATGCCTTGCCAGCATAAAACTGAGGAGTTGCTGACTATTTTCAATATATGAAGATCATAGTATTAACAACAGAAGAAGAGGTTTAGGTGTCAGTTGGCAACAGGGCAACAGTACAAGATACAGAGTTGATGTATAGTAGTCATTTGGATACCAGATAGACAATATATACTTTGGGAAGAATTCAGTTGTTGGTTGTCAACAAGACAATGGAGTTGGAACAGGGCTGTTGGAGGAATGGGTGTTTGTTAATCAGTTAGAATCCGGACAGACAATGGATACTGGGGAGGGGGAAGAGAGGATTCAGAATTGATAAGTGGCATACAGCAGACTTATGATTCCTAGGTGTCTCTATATTAACAGTGCTGAAAACACGAGCTCAACATCTGTTTATAGCTTACAGGAGCTATCATGGTTGTATAGATGATGCTTATAGCCTTTTAAAGACAACAAGAAATGCCTATAGCATTGTATGGCCAACAGATAAGGCCTACAGCCTTCTATGACCAACAGGTATGGCTTATAGCCTTCTATGGCCAACAGGTAAGGCCTATAGTCTATTCTGGCCAACAGAAGCTGGTAAATAGCGTCATAGCTCATAGCTATTTCACCACAACAGCTTTAATATATTAAGTGGATTGGTGGCTAACAGCAATCCAATAATTTAAGTGTGAGTTAATATGTAATTTACTATAGAGTTTATTATTAAAAATAATGTTGATACTCATGAATGTCGTTTATTTGCTTGTGATCATCTGCTGGGGTGGATTTAAGCAAATTAGAGTGGCTCAATTAAGCTTAAATTATAATGCCACCTCATATAAAGAATGTTGTAAGTGACGTTGTTGACACTATCCTTTTCATTACTGAAAACAACTTATTAACAACTTTACATAAGTGCTATGGTAAAATGTCATATTACCACTACCCAAATATAATTTTTAATAAAGAAATAAAGAACTTTGATTATTTTGTTACTTATTTTCATATGTTTTTTAATTTTATTATGTGAGCAAAAATACACAGAAAATGGTTAATATTTGCTAGTCTGTGTAAATATAATTAAGCATACTATGTTTTTTCATAATAAATTTTCAAAAAAATGTTGACAGTGACAATGTTGTCAATAATAATGTCTACAATTTTTCTAATTGACAGTGAGAATTCAGCTTTTTTTACTGATTGTCAACATAATGTTGACGCTTTTCATTTTTCACATATGAAACTTTACGTTTTACATAATAAAAAATCTTATTTTTTGATATTTTGTATTTTTAACTTTTCTCTTTTATATTTTCTAATTTTTAAAATATAATCCATATATAAAGCTACTACTTTTACATAAATCTCTTAAATTTTGACTTGTGATTTAAAACTATATTAAAATAAAAACTATTCAAGTATTTTTTAACTTTTAAATGCCAATAAAACCCCTATAAGGTTTAATTTTTATTTAGCATGTTTTATAGTTGTTTTTTGTTTTTTAAATACATTGCTTTATTTTAAACTCTTTTATTTATTATTTTAGGACAAGAACACCTCAAAACAACCAAAGGGTACCAAGCGTCCCTCCAAGCCCACCAAAGCCACCAAGAAGAAGCCTGTCTCATCAAAGAAGGCCACTCCCAAGCCCTCCCTAAAGCCCTCCCCTGAGCCCTCTCCCAAGAAGAGCCCCGCTCACTCCACTGGGGGAGAGAAATCTGATGGTTCAGTTACTGACCACAGTTTTTACAACTCGGCTTCTGACAAGGAGCCAACCAAGAAGAAGCGCTCAGCCCAAAAGTCCCCACCCAAGGATAAGTCTCCTACACATGAGGAGCACCAAGATAAGCCCCCTTCTGCTTCCCCCCACCAAACTCCCCTCCTTCAAGTTCATCTGGGAATGATACAAAGCCCCGCCCTGATCACTTCCCTGGCTTCTGCCATGCTCCTGCTGGCCCATGGGACCCTGTGTTGGCCCACAATATCTGTAGTGGCAATGGCAAGTTCAAGGTTCCTTCCACCTTGCCAAACTGCTTCCCCATAATGAGCGTCAAAGGGGGGCCAGCCATAGTAGAAAATGGTTATATCTTCTCATGCAATAATGCCAACTGGGGCTTTGAGAGCCGGCACTATACCTGTGAGGACTGCTCCTGCCCAGTGCGGCTCAATACTGAGCTCTGGGACTTGGTACAAACCATTAAGAGTGAGCATACCTGCATCATGCCAAACACAACCATTGCCTGCCTTCTCAAATTGTATCTGATGCAGGTCATGCCCACATCAAAGGACCTTTCCCCAACCCAGCTGACTGTGCTTGCTTACAAGTACCTGTCCCCTACCAACTTCAAGAGGGTGCCAACCCACACCCAGTTGGTTAAGTTTGTTAGTGATAGGCGTCAAGCCTCAAACCCCCTGGCCAAGAGTTCCACCACAATTGAAGACCTGGTCCTTTCCAATGCCCTCAAGAAAACCAAGGATGGAGAGATGTTCCTGCTCCATGACAATGGGAAGGAAGTGGAGGATAGAATCATTGCCTACTCCACAGCTAAAAACCTGGAGCAGCTCAACACTGCTACCACCTGGCTGTGCAACTGCACATTTGCAACCTGTCCCACCCTTTTCAAGCAGCTTTGGGTCCCAAACAGGCAATTTGATGCCCAGGTTATCCCTCTTGTTTTTTTTCCTGCCTGGTGCCAAGAAAGAGGTCTATGCAAGAGAATTCAAAATTTTCCAGGATTTTTTGAGCTCCCTTCCCACCAACCAGCTTCCCCCTCCCACCCACACCACAAGGGCCAATCCCTCCTCTGCTGAGAAGGATGAGTTGACCCTAGCCGCTGAGCAGCTAGCTCATGCGCGCTCACTTGGGCCTAAGGTTATTATAATGGACTTTGAGCAGGCTCAGTTCAGAGCCTTCAAGGCCATCTTCAATGGATAAGTTCAAGGCTGCTTCTTCATTTTGTAGGCAGGCCCTCATCAAACACCTCAAGAGCAAGAAGGAGCTTTTTGACAAGAATCTTAATTATAGTAAAGGGGAGTGCCGCTTTGCCATCACCCAGTTTGCTACCTTGGCTTTTGTGCGGCCAGAGCATACTGGGCTTGGCTTTGAGGCCCTCCTGGAGGACGCTTATATCAAGAAGCACTCTACCATCTTCAAGGGTTACTTTGAGTACTTTGAAAAAGCAGTGGGTTGGAAAAAGATGACTTACAGGAGAGGTAAGAGCAGGGCTACTGCCCCTTGGAACTGCCAGAGCGCCTGCCTCAAAAGGGAGATGAAAACCATGTCCAGCCTGGAAGTGTGGCACAAGCACCTGAAGGTGAGGTTTGGGTCAACCCCCAAGTACAACAAGTTCTTCCAGAAGCTGGAGGAGGAGAAGGCCCAGATTGTTTCTAAGTTTTGTAACCTGGCCAACTGGGTGGCCCCCAAGAAGAGGAATTCCAAGGAGCAGGACTACCAGGAGAATGTTCAGAAGGTGGTCAAGAAGAAGTAAAAGGTGGCAGAGATCAAGAAGTACCTAGAAGATGTTGCCACTGCTCTTTCTGGTGGCTTTAATTAGCCCAATAAACCTTGCTTTGCTTTCCTGGATTGTTTTTACTTTTGGATTTTCATATTTATTTAACTTTTTGGATAGTAATAATCTTTTTAAGTATAAATGGTAAGTTTTAAGATACAGTTTCAATGTGGATTTATAAGAAATATCTTATATTTTGTTAATTTATCTTTAAGGTATGAGATATTTTCAGTTGTGCTTATAAAAAGTATATTAAATTTATATTAGAATTTATTATATTTTGTATTTATTATAATATATAAAATATTTATTTTTGGTTCATTGGAATTTTAATTTTTATGGGAATAAAAAAGAATTTTATAATAAAGAGTGTAATTTACATAGTAAATTGAAAACTACTTGCTTATATTGCCTTATTCTTATTACTTGTAATGTGTTTTTATTACATTTTTAGACTCTCTGAAATTATTTTATTATAATAATGTATTTTAAAATATATTTTTGTATTAAAAATTTTCATGGTAAAGTGTTTTGTTACTTAAAAAAGTGTTGACATCCAGGAGACAACATTATGTAAACCCAGGTTGTCACTTTACTATAGTGTCAACATTAAAAGTGTTGACATGACCACTTACAACATTCTTAGTGTCAACATGGGCACTGTTGCCATTTATATTATGCAGCCAGAGCTTTAAATTGTGTTTATTATCAATTAGTGCCACCTGTATCCAAAAGTGAGTAAAGTATTTTATGATGTAATGTTGATTCTAAACAACAAAAGTAGGTTACTGTTTAAACTGTCTAATTAAATGGTTTGCGCAAAGGATTCAGAAATTTTATGCTTGCTTTCCTATTGCCCCTAGCTTGTCTTTTAGATGACAGGGAATTCTTTATGTGAGCCTCATAAATCTCAGATTCCAAGGGGAAAATTCTGATGTCTATCCTTTTGCCATTTGGGTATCACTTTCATTCTTTTCACCTCCATGGTTTAAGTTGCAGACCATCTCTTTCATACCATGATAGTCCTCCTTTAGTTAAAAGAAAAATACATAAAGCTTAAAATGATTGAGGGGAAAGCAAAAAATTCATACAAACATCTTTAATTGTTATAATAAGGCTTCAATTTATACCATTTGGGATACAATGGGCTGGAAACCCCTCCAATCTGGAATCACGCCTGGATTCCTATCATGTGATCTTAGACACATTGGCATCATTTAACCAAGATCTCTTTTCAAAAGATTTTTACACTTTCAACTTATAAGAATGTAACCCCAGTACATTCCAGAATCACCTGATTCCTTCTGTGGACATATTTTTCTATGGCTTGAAGCATTTGGAACTTCCAGCACCAAAACCCTGTGAAGTCTATGTATTCCTAATCCAAGATATCATTGTTCCAACTGGAACTTGGCTGATTAATTCTGAATACCTAGACATATTTGTCTCAATTAGCAATTTTTGCACTAATTGCCTTTTACTATTAAAAACCACCAAAATAGTTTAAAACTTAAACTAGGCACCACTGCAGGGCCCAGAAATGTTCCTAGGCAGTGTTTTTAAACTCAATTTGGGGGATTTTTTGGTCAACTCTAACCTTCCTTCCTGGCAAAGTCAAGACCATTTGGGTCATTATTTGTTAGATTAAGCCAAGGCGCCAGCTTAAGCATTCCAAAGCCTTTTAACTTCTTTGGTATCATTTAAGCCATAAACTTATGTTTTTTGAACATTAATATAATGCTTAGTTTACTGAAGAAAAGTTTAAGAGTGTAAATTATACAAATAATAAAAATAAATCTTATTTCTGTTAACTGTCTTTTTTGCTAAAACCCTTTTTTCTATTTTAATAAGCCAAGAATCAAATATATGAGTTGCATGGGAGAGTAATAGCAGTCCCAAAGCTATAATTGCTATTACCCTATCTTTTGGTCATATAATAAAATCTTAGTTATTTTTAGAAAAAAAAGTTGTTGTATTTAAAAGACTATTTACCCTATGTGAAATATAAGTTTTTGTTATGCGTCCAACTTCATGAACATGTCCTACTAATCCTTTAGTAGTATCAGCTCTCTTTGTTTCTCTGTCATCTGTGCAGAACTTTGCACAATAATTTATTTTGGAGTACTCCTTAACATCCTCAAATGTCAAAGGTGAAACATACAGCTCACCATCTTTCATTAAATATGAAAGATTAACATAAAATGCTTTGACTTCAAGCCAGGCTTTTTTAGGCCTATATTTTCTATCATAGATTTAAAAAAGGTTTTTTGGGAAACATCTGAATTATTTACAAGTGACTCATATAACCCTTTCTTTCTTCCTCTCTCTCTCAAAAACCATTTTGAGATCATTTATATTTTTATATATACATCTCATTTTCCTTTTGTTTAAATATTTTAGATAATACACCAAAATGACCATCAACAATACTTTTGCCATGACACTCAAAAAATCTATTAAACTTAATTGTTCCTTTTATAATTTTGGTACCTCTTTAAAAAGATAATATAAGAATTCATAAGATCTGAAATGATTACCATTATCAGTCCAAACTTTAATATTTTTAATATTCTTAAATTTATTATTTTTAAGCAGACTTATCAAACACTGACCTGAAAAAAAGAGTCATGAGATAAAATTTCAGATAAAAAGTCATGATACTCATATTTTATTTTCTCATTTTCTTTAAAAGCAATTGCAAATCCTAATAAAGAAATAAGTATTTTCTCTAAAAAAACAATTATTTGTCTCTATAGGACACCCACCTATTTTTAAGTTTTCTTTATAGTCTATTACTATAACACATGAATTATCATCAAGATTATTTATGTCACTAATATATTCTTTATTTCAATGCTTATAAAACTTTTCATGTAGGTCAATAGATTCCAACTTTTCTTTAATAAATTTAGGCAATGGCAACTTCTTTATACTCAACTCTTTTTTCTTCATTTCTAATGATTTTTCAAGTTGCAAATGTTACATATATCAGTTTGCTTTTTGCTTTTAATTATATTATTAGGAATAAGCTTATAGAAAGTGGAAAGTGAAATAGAAATATTGTTTTTTATTTTCATATCTTCATAAATTTCTTTTTTTGTTTTCAATAATGAGTATTTTATTTTAGTTGAGTATTCACTCAATTCTTTTTGTAATTCTTCATAAATTAATCCAGGGGATTTTCTAGTGAATTGGCTGGTTGGAAATAAATTTTTTAATATATTTTTTAAAATATTTTTTATGTTTTCTTTCTTTACTGAATCATTTTTTCCTTTTTTATTTTTTGAATTTAATGATACTTTTTTAGCATTTTTTATTTTTTAGAATATGAATACACATTTTTTGTCATTTTAATCCACAATCCCAAAGCTTTTTTAAACTGTAGCTTGATGTAACAAACGCTCTTAGGGAAGGAAGGTGCTTGGCAGGGAACGCTGACATCAATTTCTTTAGGTTGTTAAGGAAATCATCTGTCTTAGAGATTTTTATGACAGGTAAGAAGGTAATTTTTCCAAACTCTGTTTTTAATAAGAAATGTTCAACAAAGCTGTTAAGATCATTGCCAGCAGTAAAAAGGAATGCTTGTTTAAGCATAGAGATTCTTTCTCTTTTAGTAGAAGCCCCCAGTGAGAAGAAGGGTGTCATCTGAGGTGCAAACTTGATAGGTTCCATAATAATAGTGATTGGGTTCCTTGGCTTGGTTCAGGCAGTTCTTGCTTGGAAATAGATGTGCAGTTATCAGAGAGAAGAAAAGGTGTGGATTGTAAAGTAAATTTCTGTAAAGTTGAGCTGTTTAAATACCATGTTAGCTGAGCTTTTGCACTACAGGCATAAATCCCCAACTGACCCCCAACTGATCTCCTTAATTTATCAATATCATCCCTGAAGTCTGATATCATTGTTTATTTACTCCTTTTTATATTCTGGTCAACTGTTGATATTTTGGCAAATAGTACTTCAATCTCGCTCAAACTAGTATCATTAGAAAGCCCTTAATCTCAGCTTTTGGAATTGTGCTGCAACTTTATATTTCAATCCAATTTAGTATCTTGAAGTGGCTTTGAATGTAATCTTATAAAATTATTATTTGGAAAAAATATATGCTAATTAACTCTTAAAGTATGATATTTTAATCAGTAATGTTGTAACTGTGCTGTTTTAGCAGAGTTACACAGGGAATAAATATTTAGATGATAGATAATAATCTTTATTGCAAGATAGTGATTATATAGCTATTGTGAATAAATGGATAGTAGGAACATGATTGGTGATCATACGGCTGGATGGAAGAGGGGGGTGGCTTGATCCTGATAATGAGTCAAGCGCCAAATTGAGATATCCACCGTGAAGGATCATCATCTGTTCATGTTGATAGATTTGGTAGTTCAAGTTGACTTCCTAGTCTGGCTCTGGGTGAACGGGTAATTGGATTGCGGGTCACAAACCTGCTTGGTTGGAACTTTGTTGGCGGGTTGAGCCTGCAGTTTCAACACCCCCCCCCCGGCTGAAGGTTGGCCTTCTCTGGGGGCAGGTTGTCAGGGAGGTTGTCAGGAGCCTGGGCACCATATTGAACCAGTTGTTGTTCAGTGGCAGGCAGGGCGGTTTCTTGTTGTTTCTGTCTTGCTTTGCAGGGTCGTAGGCGGTTGTGGTGTAAGGTCTTGTCTTGCTTTTGTTTCCCAAGCCCTTGCACAAGGTAAGTGTTATTGTTGTTTACCTTTAGAATGATTGCTGGCCCTACTTTTTTGGGTTGTAGTTTTCTTTTGTCAACATTCATGACCCAGACTTTGTCCCTGACTTCATGTCTTTGGCGGATGGGAACAAAGGTCTTTTGTAAGTGTTCCTTTTCTTTGGTTGCTTGTTCACTGTTGGCCTCTATTATTTGAGGGTCTGAGTGAGGGGGGACTTGACTTGGAATTTCCAGTTAGGGTCCTGTCAATGCTTGAATGATATTTGGCTGTGTGCCATATACCAGTTCAAATGGGCTTTTTCTGGTGGATCTGTTCACTTGGGTTTGGCACACAAGTAATGCAGTTGGTAGCTGCTTATACCAGTCTTCAGGTCTCCTGGCGGTGAGTTTGGCTAGGGCTTGCACAAGGCTACCATTAAGCAACTCTAAGCGTCCATTGGCCTGTGGATGGTATGGTGTTGTGATGGTGTGTTTGACCCCATTTTTGGTGAGGTACACATTGGTGTCTTCAGAGGTCAATTCTTTGCCTCCATCAGTTATCAGGAGTTCTGGCTTTCCAAACCTGCTGATTATTTCTTTGCCAATGAATTGTTGGATGTTGTTACCGGTGTGTGTTTTCACCGCTTGGGCTACTGGCCACCTTGTTGCAAAATCAATGGCTGTGATGATGTATTTTTTTGTTGTTGTGCTTTCCTGGCATGGGGCCCACAATGTCAAGAGCCCATACTTTGAACGGTAGTTGGGTTTGAATGGGAAGTACAGACTTAGGTGGGGTTTCACTTTTGGCAAGCTTTTTGCAGACCTCACACTGTTCTAGCACTTCCTGGACATTGTAGTATAAGGTTGGCCACCAGGCTTTATGTTTTAGGAATACATATAGATTTTAGCTCTTGGTATGTCCAAGATCTCTGTGGTAGCAAAGAATGGTATCAACTTGTTGATGTGTGGGGATGTAGGGAATGGTTATGCCATCCAAAAATTTTCCGTGAAGGGTTCCATATACATCAGCAAAGAGGTGTTCATTCTTGATGACCGTTTCTTTGGTGATATTGGTTGTGCCTGCAGGGAAGCCTTTGTCTTTTGTACGTAGCACTAAGAGAGGTCAGTATGGGTTGAGCCCATTCTCTCCTCTAGAAGCACAGACATACAGCCAGGACAGGGCATCTGCCATGGCGCGCTTGGCCCCAGGCTTATACTGGATGAGCATGTTAAACCTTTCTAAGATTTACATCCACTGCGCTTGGCGGCGTGACAGGTTTGCTTGTGTCTTGAAGTAGATGAGCGACTTATGGTCAGTTAGTGCTGTGAATTCTTCCTGCCGTTCCAGGTAACAGCGCCATTTGACTAGGCAGTGTACAATGACCAGCAGTTCTTTGTTGTGGATTGGGTATTGACACTTGCCATCCGTCAGTTTGCGCAACTTGTAGGCTACAGACAGGAAGTCAAAGTCACTATTCTTAATCCATAGTACTCCCCCAATGGATGCATCTGAAGCGTTGGTTTCCATCTGGTACTCTCCGTCTTGTTTGGGGTATTGTAAGATGGGAGCTGTTGTGAGCTTTTCCTTGAGACATCTAAAACAGAGGTCACATTGGGGGGTCCATAAAACTTGGACTTGGTGCCTGTTATGGCGGACAAGGGGGCGGTCAAGACGCCACAGTCAGGGATGAAGAGCCGTACATAGGCCACCATTCCCAAGAAGGTGCAGAGTTCTGATTTGTCTTTGGGAGATGGAATTTTGCAGATGACTTGTATCTTCTGGCTGTTGGGTTTGATACCGTCTTTTGAGACTATGTGTCCCAAAAAGGGTAGTTGCTCTCAGAAGAACTGGCACTTGGAGGGCTTGGCCAACAGTTTGTGCTGTGCCAAGGTTGCAAAGACTTCCTCCAGGTCTTTGAGGTGCTGTTCCACTGAGGAGCTGCAGACAATAATATTGTCCAGGTACACTAGGGCGTGTTTGCCTATGTGTGGTGCAAACACTTTGTTCATGAAGGTTACAAAGGTGGACAGGGCGTTGGTCATGCCAAAGTTGAGTACCACACATTTGTAGAAACTGTACTTAGTGCAGAAGGCTGTCTTGGGGATGTCTTCCTCCTTGATACAAATCTGGTTGTAGCCTGCAGTTAGATCAATCTTGGAGAAGACGGAGGCACCTCCCAAGGTGTCAAAGAGATTGTCAATTAATGGTAATGGGTAACAATTCTTAATGGTGACTTTTTTCAAGGCGTGGTAGTCTGTGACCAGGCGTAAGGTACTGTCCTTTTTAGCCACAAAGAATATGGCGGCCCCAAAGGGAGACTGTGAGGGGTGGTTAAGTCCTTTTTCCAATGCCTCCTTGAGATAGGCGCACAGGGTGTTGTCCTTGTTTGGGGTCAGCCTGTAAATGGGGTGTGCCTTGGGTAAAGCCCCCTTGAGTTGGATAGAGTGTTGGATGTGTTTCTCAGGGGGTAGCCCAGGTAACGCCTCCTTAAAGATTTCTGGGTGACAGGCCACAATGTTGCAATCTTGCAGCGTGGAGATGTCCGGGTGGTCCTTGAAGTATATGATTTCATACTGGCAGGAGTCCCAGTCAATTGCTTTCAGGTGTTCCTTCTCATCCAAGGTCTCCGTGATGCGTACAAAGACGTATCTTGTAGGAGTTGGTCTACAGAGTCTGGGTAGATTTGGTGGTTGACACCTTCACGCTTGATGGTCAACACTGAGGTCTCCCAGTTCACATGTGGGTTGTTTTTCCGTAACCAGTCTAGTCCCAGTACAATGTCAAACTTAGGGAAGTCAATGACGGGACCTTGGATGATGGAGTGGAGGTTCTCAAGCATGACGGAGAAGGGAGCAGTTTCTTTTGTCACGGCAATGTGGTGTTCATCAGCCAGGACTACGTTTTTAATCTGCAAAGTATTAGTGGCCAGCTTGAATTTATCCACAAAGCTGCTGTTGAATAAATTTTGGCCTGCGCCCAAGTCCAGGAGTGCTGAGCCTGTGTAACTGCAAAAGCAGAAAGGGTAAGACATCAATTTATTGGGATTTCTGGCAATGGTGTATAGTACCAGGTCTTCCGAGGGCACTTGGATCATTGGGTATTGATCCACGTTCTTGGGTTGGTATTCATTGTTGGGCAAGTCAGGAGTTGTGTGGTAAGAGCTTGGCTTGCTTAGTGCTCTCCCTGGGCTTTTCCCTCATCTTGGTTGCCTTGGGTGGTGGTGACGCAGAAATGGGTACGGTTTGACTGGCCATTATTCTCATTCCCATTCAAACACATGGGTTTGTGGTTGTTGCTGTTGCCTCCAGAGGGTGGTTGAGAGGAGCGCCTGCTTGGATGGGAGTCCTTGGGCCTTTCTTGTTTCCCATTCTGTGCCTTGTGCAGAGCATTGGATGTTTGTTCCGCTTTTTCTGCTTCACGGTACAGGCTTTGCAGGTTGGTAACTTGGTCCAGGTTCACATGTCTCATCATGTGCGACTTGAGAGTGTTGTAGTGCATGAGGTGTGCTGCTGGGGTATCAAAGGCCATGTTGGATGGGGCACAGAGACAGAGTTCCTTGTAGGCACAGGTGAGTTATTTAACTGTGCCTGTCTGGGTCAGGTTCTTTACTTGGTGTATGATCATGAGTGCTGTATCCTTAAGCACAAACCTCGCCAAGAAGTTCTGTTTGAAGGTGTCCCAGTTCTTGTCAGTGTGTTCTTTGTGCCACTTGTCACACCAGGTGCCAGCGTCATGGGTCAGGCAAATGGAGATCTCTGCAATCCAAAATTGCTGTTGGCATTCCATCTGAGCCAGCTTGCTTTGGCAGACTGGATCCATGTGGCAGTGTTGTTGTTGTTGGCCCCTGCAAAGGGTTCCAAGGCGGCGCTGTGAAGTCTTTTTGCAACATAGACAGGCATGGTGGTTTTTTCAGCTGGTTGTGGCATCAAGGAAGGTGCCTGGAAGAACCCTTGGGCGTACAGGGCGCTGAAGGTGGGTAGCAGGATCATTGTGTTTTGGTAGAGAACAAAATCATCAGGTATCTCAGTACCAGGGGTATATGGAGTCCAGTTGGGCAGGAGGCCAGACATGATTCTGTCAAGGATTTATTGGCCGCGGCGTGTGCAGGCAACAGGTGGAATTTTTCAAGATAAGGTAGGATGGAGAACATACCTGTGCTACCAATGTTGTAACTGTGCTGTTTTAGCAGAGTTACACAGGGAAAAAATATTTAGAAGATAGATAATAATCTTTATTGTGAGATAGTGATTATATAGCTATTGTGAATCAATGGATAGTAGGAACATGATTGGTGATCACACGGCTGGATGGAAGAGGGGGTGGCTTGATCCTGTTAAGGAGTCAAGCGCCAAATTGAGATATCTACCGTGAAGGATCATCATCTGTTCATTTTGATAGATTTGGTGGTTTGAGTTGACTTCCTAGTCTGGCTTCGGGTGACTGGGTAATTGGATTGCGGGTCACAAACCCGCTTGGTTGAAGCCTTGTTGGCAGGTTGAGCCTGCAGTTTTGACAGTAAACTAAATTTAAAGTATAAATTCTTATTTAGCTTACTTCTAGTAACCAACTCAAAAACCTTTTGTTTTAAATAAACTTAAGTTTATTATAACTTCTAACAGTTCTTAAAAAATGAACTTTATATATCTTAAATCTATCAAAAGTAAAAATGTTATTTTTTAATCACATTTAAATATTTGCTTGTATAATTAAAGTTGTATCTTATTTTTATAGATACAATGACTAAGATCATTTTCCATTTAGTTTAAATAAATTTTAACCTTTATAAAATTTAATTAAATAAAGCAAGATTTTGATACATTCTTTTTTATGTTTGAATTTTGTATACATATTATCTCTAGCATACAGTATAAAAATATAATTTTATTAAATAGTTGTATAAAGCTATATTATTAATATTAAATACTTAAGAATTTGAAAAGAAAAACTTTTACTCTTTTCTAAGTTCTTATAATATACTTTCTATAAAATCTAACTTAAGAATAAGTTACTTATGCTAAATGAGATCACTGAAATTTCAATAAAAGTTTAGTTTTAATTTTAGCTTTAGTCTTTTTAACTTTTTACAAGATTTTTTTATAAAATAAACCCAAAGTTATTTAATATTTATTTATTAAATATGCAATAAAGCTATCTGTCCTCTTTTTAAAAAGAGGGATTCAAAAATTGTTATATTTTAAATTAAATATTTTTAAAAAAGCTAAGATTTTAGGCAACAATTTAATTTCCAACAAAAAGCATCATAAAAGTTTTTATTGTATTTTTATGTTGCTCTTTTTAGAATAATGTCATTTTGTACTAATCAGCTTTCAAGAAATAATGGTATATGAAATAAGATTGTTACTAGCTTTTAATACAGTTTAATTTAGCTGTAAGTAGAAAATGATTAATTTAATATAGGTTTTTATATTATATGAATTAAATAAGATTTATTTTGATAAAATTTTTGTCATTATTTAAATTTATTGATAATAAAATTAAAACAAAATTTTAAAGTGTAAACTAGCACAGTTAATAGGAAACAGATTAATCTAACAAATAATGACCTATATTCTAGGTAAGCAATTAGTGGCCCATCAGAGGCGCAAAATGGTTAATAATTAACAACCCATTGAATGACAATCATATTAAATTTAACTCTTTCCCTTCTGTCAATTATATCATGTCCCTCCCCCAGACTATCTGGTTTAGACCCTAGTCTAGACTGTGGCCTAGACCCATCTTCCCAAGAAAATGGCTCTACTCATGTCATATATCACCTGATTTCTATAATGTCCCTAGTTTTTCTCATCATGCCCAATCATTGCCCTTCCTTTTTGCTATTTTCAAGTAATGTTTCACTGCCCCAGGGCCCCAAAAGCTGCACCAGATCCAGGCCTATAAAGCCAACCTTCCCCTCATATCCTCTTTTACCACTCCAAGATGGGTATAAAAGCCCTCATTAGTCTCAATAAAAAATATCAAATAACATAATAACTGACTTATAAACCTTAGATTACTTGCAGAACTCAAATAGAGAAGTTATGTTGAGTAAAGAGATAATAGTCCTGCTGTGTTTACTTATTTGCTGCCCTACCTTCCCACTTACTATCCTAGAATCCCTGAGCATCACAAGTTCTAATACTAACAAATAACTTCTTATAATAAATTTGAGATGGTGCATTTTGATATATTGTTTTTGAATTGAAATACCTATTGTTGTAACTGTACTGTTTTAGCAGAATTACAAGGGAAAAAAATATGATTGGAAACTAGATAATATTATTTATTGTGATGTAGAAGTTATATAGTCATTGTGAATCATCTAGATGGATCATGATTATGAAGATTACTTAGTTGATGGTTGAGGGGGTGGCTTGATCCTTTTAATGAGTTAAGTGTTGAATTTAGCTGTCTATTGTAAAAGGATTATCATTTGGTCATGTTGTTGGATTTTTAAATTTGAGTTGACTTCTGCATTTGGCTTTGGGTCACTGGGAAGTTGGATTGTGGGTCATAAACCTGTTTGGTTGTAACCTTACTGGGGGTCGACCCTGTTGTTTCAACACAATCAACTAAATTTCTCTTTTCCCAAATTAGATAGTTGTCAATTGACTGATAAAATGCTTTTATATTTTAGGATTCAAATATTAAATATCTTGTGTGAATTTATTTCATTTACTGCTTGTGAAATTTTGCCTATAGTTTTCTCTAATTTTCTTTGTATTTAGACCTTTTATTGGTGGCTCATCAGAATCCCAATTGGATTATAATGTATTTTACAACAATCACAATATATTTTCCTTGTTGTATTGAGTCATTTTGTTTGTAGCTTTAAATGTGACATTTGATATTTAATATAATTTCATATTTTGTATGAGTATTACTGCATTTCTTGTTTGGTCTTTTGCCAGTTCACTGAAAACTTTTAAATTAATTGTAGTCTAGAACTCTTCCAACTTAATTTTTGTTGCATAGTGGCTTATTCTGTTTAAATATTAGTTGATTTTGCTTAAGGCTATAGCTGTGAAAAACACTGTATTTTTACTGCATCTCTCAATTCCCAGGTAATTTTTATTGTTGACTGAAATATTTCTTATATTGCTATAAGCTTTACCATAGTGCTTATTAGCACTTTAAAATTACAAGTAGAATAGTAAAGGAAAAGACTGAATATAAAATGGTTTTAGATAGTTGAATAGTACATGCTTGTTTAAATAACAACAATATAATCATATTTTTAAAATGATCTAAAAATTTCCATAATCTTTGAATTATTAAACAATCAAATAACAAAGACCATGGTTTTTAACTTGATGTTCAATTTATTAATGATACTTTAAAGTTAGAGACGGGTACATATCATTAATTGGTGATATTTTAGTTTGTATCTCTGCTTTGGAGAGCTTTGATACATTTGCTTGCTCTGTTTTTGAACTGATTAAGAGACTAGATCAAACCCCTTTTCTTTTTTCGTAATAAAAAGGAAAAAATGCTTTCTATATCGATAAATCCTTTTTAGAACTTTTAATAATTATCCATTTGAACTAGTCTACTATCAGGTGGGATAAAATAGCTTTATGCTTTAATATATCAAGTGACCATCTTAGTCGAATTTCTCTGCCCATAAATTTTAATTATAATTCTATCATCATAAACTTTATACATTACTAAAAACTTAAATATATTACTAATATTATATTGATATAAAGTATTTTTTATGCATCTCTATTATTATTTTCAATCTTAGCATAAAGAAAATAATTAAAACTTAGCAAAATAAGGGGGTTGCTTATTTTAAAAAGCAATAGCACAGGTAGGTTTCGATCCTACGACCTCGGGGTTATGAGCCCCGCGCGCTTCCCCTGCGCCACTGTGCTTTTTTAGAATATTAAAAGGGTTGTTATTTTTATAACATATTAAAATTAACAGTTAATTAACTTATAGAATAACATAACTGTAAAAGCATCTCTTATCGGATCCAAGAGTTAAATATCCATCAATTTTTTTATATTTTTTTTATAATTTTTCTTTTTGAAAGCGATAAAAATACAATTTGGCTTATCTAAATGTGATTTTTAGTTTTATCTCATGTGTAAGATATTTTTCAACTGCATTGATTTTTGTTTGAAAATATATTTTATATCATTATAAAATATCTAGTTATAGTTTTATTTTAAAAAATTAGAGATCTTTATTCAATTAAAAATCAAATATTTGTGTTATTTGTACATGTTTCTAATGTTATTTAATAACTATTATATATTTATTTAATATTTGTGTCATGGATCTGGATGTACAAGTATTCTGGCTATCACCAACCCACTTAACATCTAGTCATCACCTGATTTGGTGCCCTATCAAAATACAGTTCAATATACTGGAAATGTTAAACAAGCAATATCACATGACTGTCCAAGTATCCAGTGACTTGAACCCATCCTGCACATGATGAACCCCTAGGTTTGATCCAACTAAATCTCTCCACAGCTAAAGCTATATAAGTCTAAAGTATAGCCAATAAAAAATACTTCTCTTCTTTCTTAATTCCATATTTGAAGCTTTCACAAAAGGCACTCCTCATCACTGGTAGCAGCTACGGTTTTTTGACCACACCCATGAAAGAGAAAATGACTGACCAAAACCCGCCCACCTTTGCTCTTGTACTCAACCAGGCCACATCCCAGGAGACCTGGAAGACATACTTCTGTGCCCACATCATTGACAAAGATATACCTAGTGGATGCACCATATTTGAAGGACTGGTCATGCCCAAAGAATGCACCAAGATAATTCAATACAGTGGCTCTCTTCAACCACAAACAAATACACAACTGCCTATCACAGGCAAAAAAAACCAACACCAAGTACATTGGTATTGACAAATTCTTTGGTAAAAACAAAGAAAACATCATCAACTGGCTAGACCACTCAGCCGCTAAACTCTGCGCCAGCTGCATCCCCACAAAAAATGGTTCCAGGAAGCCAGCAAGCGCCTGTACAAGGCCACAGCTAACTGGTTCACCACATGGGTTGGCTCACAAACTGATAACCAGCTTTCCAACTGAGAAGAGTTCAAAGCGGACATCACTCACAATTTCTGCGTCACCAAATCCCTCCAAGACATTGCAATACAGCTCAGCAATCTGACTCAGAATACCAATATCACAGCTTACACCAATGAATTTGAGGAGATACACTGTAAAATACAAAACCCAGTGCAAGCTGACAACATACATATCAGAGCATTATTCATCAACAAAATAAACCCTCTGTTGCTGCCCTCATCCGCCCAGAGGCAAACACCTCCATGCCTGCACTCATTGCAGAAGCCAAGCACACAGAAAAATGCGCAAACATGGAATATGCTGCATGCAACGGCAACCACGCCTCAAACGGCAATGGCTGAGAAAACTCTAATGGCAACAAGCGCTAAAACACCAATCATAACAACAGCAACTCCAATTGTAATAATGACAATTGTAGCCAGAGAACAAACTGCACCTGTCCCAAGAAAGAGGACACCACCAAAGTAAAAAAGGCTAAGACAGCAACCCACTATGAATCTGACCCCACTTTCTCTGACCTTGAAGGTCTCAAAACAGAGGGACAGGAAAAAAGAAGAGGGGGAAAAGGCTTAAGTGCCCCTGTCTTCCCCCAACTTGACAAGAAACTGTTTAAGGCACAAACTTTGCTTCTTGCATCCCACATGTCCTGCAATCCTCCATCTTTATGAATATAAAAATTAAAGATCACTCACAACTTCTTGTCTACCTATGCACTTAAAAATCACATACACACAAAATTTTATTTGACTCTGGTGAACAACACACCATGGTTAGAAAACCATTTGTAACCAAGTACAAAATACCAGTTGTCAAATCCAACTTAAAATACATCAGAATGGAAGAAAAATCAAAAGTTCTACTCAAAGGCAAAACAAATCCCTTCAGAATTGACCTCCAAGGCATACAAACGTCCATCAAAGGACTTGTCATGAACAACATAAACTATGACATTGTAGCAGGCATGGACTGGTTCACCCAAGTGAACCCCAGCGTATGTTGAAAAACAAAAACTATGACCATCAAACACAACAGAGTCAATTTTAATATCCTCAAAGAACCCAGCAACCTCATTCTAAGAGACACAGTATTTGTCCAGGTCATAAACCAAGACAACTCAGAACGTCTAACCAAAGATGTATCCTTCACATAATGAGGTACATAAAACTCAATAATATACAAACAACCAAGATCCAATGCCCAGAGCTTGCAGCACTCCTAAATGAATATACTCATGTATTCAAAGAAGAGCTCACAGAGTTACCCCCCAAACAGAAGATCAAACATGGCATCAAACTATGTAAAGCCATGCCTAAACCTGCACCTCTCTACAGACTCTCCCCCACAGAGACCCAAACCCTCAAGATCCATATTGAGGACAACCTAGCCAAAGGATTCATTTTTCCATCTGAATTCCTGTGGGGGGGCGGCAGTGTTCTTTGTAAAGAAAAAAGAAGTTTCACTTTGTCTATTAACTGACTATAGAGCTCTCAATGCAAGCACAGTAAGGAATAAATATCCCCTCCCACTCATAGAGGATCTGTTTGCAAGACTCTCCGGAGCCAAATTTTTCTTCAAAATTGACCTCACCTCAGTTTATAGCCAAGTTGAAGTAAAAGAAAAGGTTTTATAAAAACTGCGTTCTGTACACAATTTGGATCGTTTGAATGTAGAGTAATGGACTTTGGGATAAACAACACTCCCACAATGTTTGTAAAGATAATTAACCAAGCACTAAATGGCCTCTCAAATACATTATGCTACCTCAACATTATCATTATATTCTCAAAAACAAAAGAGGAACACCTCATTTATGTCCACAAGACACTCAATTGACTCGCAAAGCATAAACTCTACACCAAGCCTAGTAAGTGCCAATTTATGGAAAAGAAACTCCTGTTCTTGGGCCACATTGTCTCTGACAGTGGCATCAAAGCATATCCAGATAAAAGAAAAACCATAAACAACATGCAACACTCCACCTCCGTTAAACAAGTTAGATGCTTTCTTGAAATGGTAGCTTACCTAAGGATATACATCAAAGACTGCGGAAAGCTCAATGCACCAATCAATGACTTAAACAAGGGTAATTCCAAAAAGAAATTCATCTGGACACCATAATATGACAATAATTTCCAACTATTAAAACAAGCTTTGATTAAAGCACCAATCTTGTAATACCCCAATGACAACGGGTGCTACAAGCTCAAGTTAGATGCCAGCAACATAACATTGGCGCAGTCCTATGCATCTGCCAGCCAGGGCAGCAAGAATTCCTTCCTGTATGTTACTAAAGTAGAAAACTAACAAAAACTGAGCAAAGATACCCAATACACAATAAGGAATTCATAGCAATATATCACACATGCAAGAAATGGAGATCTTATCTAGAAGGACATTTAAATGTCTGAGTAATAAATGTCCATAAATCCTTAATCTATTTCAAAACTCAGAACACACTTGCACAGCAATAAGCCAAATGGATGTCCCTGCTGGAGCAACTCAATTTGGACATCCAATACAAAAAGGGGGCATAGCTGGTCATGGCTGACACTCTCTCTAGGCTATTTCAGCCAAGAGTGGATCATCCTGACTACCTGGACCCTGAATGGCCCAACCTATATAACACTGAGTACAAAACAAAAGAGAAAGACCCCTCAACACATCAGCTAACTCACAATACATTAGTAAGGAACAAAATATATTTCAATATATCAGACAGCACAGTCTACTGCATTATTAAAGATAAACATGTTTCCTAAATCCCACTTGCACAAAGAGTCAACACTATACTAAAACATTGAGTCTACTAGGACATACAAAGGCTAACAATCTATACCTCACTTTAAAAGAGATATTATGGTGGCCTAATCTTAAACAAGATATAATTGATTTTCTGAAAAATTTCACATTGTGCAAGAAATACGCCAGCACAAAGGCTCCCCAGCCAACGATTAACCCAGTACCTGACCCTGAACCATTCAAGGTTTGGGGACTGGACGTGGTGGGCCCCTTCCCAGAAACAAAGACAAAACAACATTTCCTACTTGTAGCCATAGACTTTGCTACACACTGGCCTATATGCTGGGCAAAAAAGGATCACAAAGCAGAAATAATAAACTGATTCATTAACAAAGCAATCATAGCTGACTACAGTACTCCAGACTACATCATAACTGATGGAGCCACAGAGCTATCAGGTCAAGTAGTAAACAACAATTTAAAATCCAAAACATCAAACATTCTAAAACCTTGCCCTACAGGCCACAGGCCAATGGCAGAGTTGAACACCTAAACGACAGTCTTATCAGAACCATAAAGAAAATAATGGATGGCAAAGCCAAGGACACATGGCCACTATACATGAAACATGCATTATTAGTATCCTGGGTCTACACCTGTCAGGATTGACAATTCTCCCCCTCTGGAACCCCAGGCCCAAGAGCGGGAATTGAGCCCTGAACCTGGATCACCCGGGCCGCCGGGCCTATGGACCGCGGGACTGCCCACCTGCATTTTTCTGGGATTGAGCCCCCGCAAGCTGACGCCAAAAATGATGGCCCATGCAGTGAAACAGACCAAGCCGAGGAAATTATTGCGCCAAGTGGAATGCCAATCACAGCACCTAATGGAGGTACCAAAGCAATAACTATTAGCTTCATGAGTTTGAAGTCTACACCAGCAACCAATCAGAAGCCAACCCAGGAAAGAGGCACAGGCCTGCAACCCAGCCCCATGACCACGACACTAGAGCAAGATAATCAGATAGCCAAATTGAGATTCTTGACCAATGAAAGAACTCCCGGGCTGAGTGCCATTTTGCTGCCTTTAGACCCAAGTACCCAATTCCCCTGGCCCTGGCCTTCCCAATGCCCTGATGAACCCCCATGGAAAAAGTTAAGTTTGGAGTTGGGGTGCTATATAGACCAAAGGACCCTGTGCTCCAAACTTATCACCATTTTTGAATAAAGGTTATGTTACTTTGGCTTATACAACTATTGCCATATTTTGTATTTGCCGTCTATCAATTCAGTTTGAGATCTCCTTGGCCCTCCTGCCCCACTGCCTGCAGTTTTCCGCCCACCTGGTGCACCTTTTGGGCCTGTTCACTTCACTGATTATCCCTTGAAGCCTGAGTACAAGAATTATACACCAGAGAAAATCCTCCAACTTGACCTGCTAGCCTGCATCCAATCCGCCATTAGATACAACTGCCAAGGCCTGTGGATATTCTCTACACCAAAACTATTTAGAGGAAAATTCAATTATCTCCTGGCCTACAATATCTACATGGAACCACCCAGAAACACCCAAACCAATGCCAGCCTATTCACCCAATCTTCCAACCGACCATACCAGCAAGCTTTTTGGTATAGTGTACATCACCCTCATGGGGGTGATGGATACCATCATACTGGCCGCCGGCCCGTGGTCTTGGGTGGGGAAGTATGCTTCCTACCTTCTAAAGTTAGCTCCTCTCTTGTGGTGGGCTCTTCCTGCAAAAACCCTGGCCCAAGCTACCCCAAGAACGGCAGGCCACCCACCCAAGACTGGATCCCTGACAACACTAATCAAGGGACATGCTACTCACTATTTGAATCAACATGCAGATACAAACCAGAGATTGTTACCTGCAACAACCAACCATACATAAAGATCCCCTGGGGAAACCCCCCACAGTAGAACAAGTACCAACTCTACAACACATACACCTCAAAGCTAAAATAATAGAAAAAAAGGCTCAAAACACAAAAGGTAACCTCTACAGAGGAACCACTTCCCATCAACTCCCCCGTCTGGGTCCTGGCTAGAAACAGAAAGAAGCTAGACTCAGTACACAGGGGACCAGGAAGAATAATCAAGTACAGACCAGACAGAAACACCTATCTAGTAAAATTCCAAGGTGCCAAAGACCCTTCCGTCAAGAAATACCACAGAGACCGCCTCCGCCTTAGCAAAGGAGAACACAGCGCGGTTATTACTCACTAGCAAACAACTCCAGGAACATCAGGAAGCAGCCGTCAAGACAAAGCCCCCTCCTGATGTACCAGATTAGCCCCTTAATGGATGTGTGTGTCAAGGGTCTAGATGTACAAGTTTTCTTGCTACCGCCAACCCACCTAACATCCAGTCATTGCCCAATTTGGTGCCCTCCCAATATACAGTTCAATATAAAGGAAATGGCAACCAATCAATATAACATGACTGTCCAAGTATCCAGTGACTTGAACCCATCCTGTACATGACCAACCCCTAGGTTCAATCCAACTAAACCTCTTCCACAGCTAAAGCTATATAGCTCTAAAGTATTATCCAATAAAATATACTTATATTCTTTCTCAATTCTATTTTTGAAGCTTCCCCAAAAGGAACTCCTCATCATTTGTATTAATTTATAGATTACTTTGCAATAAAGTATTAGTTATATATACTAAAATACATAAATTAAATTAACTTTAGTAAAACCATCACACAAAATTTTCAGCAAAAAACAAAAGCAAGTAATAATGAGAATAGTAAGATTTAGATAATAAAACTTCAGAGTAAATTCCAAAAAAGGTTTTGAGTCAGAGGAAAAGACTTATAATTGACTCAACCCACCTAAGGCTCAAAGCAAGGACAGGACAGACAAATCCAAGCTTGAAGCCAAGACATCACAACTAGGTAGTTCCATATATTAAAAATATATTATTTCCCAATATTTGCACCTCATATAACAGTAATTTTATCTATTTCTGATTCCACAAAAATTACTAAAAAATATCTCTAATAAATAAAGATTATGTATGTCCCAATATTCTTTCACAATTTTCTATAACTCTGATAAAACTGCATGTTAAATCTTAACTTGCTCCAGGAGCACAAAAATATTATTTTTAAAAGGGGGCAGATGCTCTTGCAATACCTTTGAATACAAGAATCCAGAGTGCATTGACCACTAAAGATCACTAATATAATTTTTTATGTTTATTAAACCCTATACAGGTAGGGAAAGTAAAAGCTAGGTCCCCTATATGCTTAGAGCCAGCCTATTATATAGGGGATTTTATTATGTGTCTAAAAGTTGCTAGCAATGTCTTTCATAGAATTTCAGCACCCTGTAGTAATTTTGAACCAGTGGTGAACAAAGGACTGAATCACCAGATTTGTCCACTTGTACAATGGGCTTTGCCTAGCACAAGGGCGCCCTCTTCTAGTGCATCAAGTAGTGATTCTGAATGGGGTTTAGTTGCCTCTTTTATTTGAATCCCAACAATACAAGATCTGGTTACTAATTTAAGCTTCCCATGGTGAATTTATCATTGGTAAATATGGCACAACAATTAATTCATTTAAAATTTTAAAAAAATTTGAAAAAAATTGGTTAATATTGAGTTTAGTATCTCAGTACTTATAATTAATTGAGCTTGCACCTTGGTACCAATAATTCTTATTGCTGGTGTCATGGTACTTTGATTGCACACATAACTTAATGAACAATTAATCATATCAATTCTTAAGATAAATTAAATAGCATATAGTTAATCTTATTAGTTGACATGGATTTCTTAATAAATCAAGCTCTTCACAACCCTGGTCATCAATTATTCATACATCATATTTAGGATATTTGTAGTACAGGTAAAACTTCTATTTTATCAGAACTGCTGGAAAAATTCACAATAAACAACTTATCACAAAAGACAGGTCCACAATATTATCATGATCAGTATCCCCAAATTTCAGATACCTTATACCTCAGGGCATTGCCATTCCTGTAGGAAACATTGTTTACCAAGAAATAATTGTATTTCTAGAAGATTTTAACACAGTATCTGTACAAGGGATCTTCCAGACCCCATGTGACTGTACAATAGTCACTGTTGAGTATTTAGCCAAATAAATACTCCAAAATATAAAGTTGCTCTGTTTTTGCTGTTTGTTTTATGTAGATAGATTTGGCTGGAATTCCTCAGATAAAGATTCCTGGAAAATTAGTATCTATATTTATTAAAAGAGCAGAAGGTAGTTTTATTAGTTAGGCCATACTAACCAACAAAACTAAGGCAAGATTATCCAAATCAATCTTGGAGACTAGGTGTCTCAAAAACGAGTTAATTGACCGGGAAGGTTGATTAAAAAATACACTGCAATATAATTAATGAGAAAAAATTATATTGGTTAATTGCCTTGACTGTTTCAAGAGGTTTGGTTAAGGATAACCATAAGTAAACACCCAAATGTGGGTTAAACACACTGTGGTGGTGCCTCGTTTGAGTTTCAAAGTGTTTTAACGGGTTTTTAAACGCAAGAAAACCATTAAATGTAACAATAAATAAATAAAGGCAATGATGTATAGGGATTTTAGTCTTGATAAGCTGGTTCCCAGTTGGAACATTGATAGCTGAGTTTTGGGATGTGTATATTCCTCAGGGGTTTGGTGCCAGGAGCTGATGAAGCTCCATGCCAAATTAATACATTGAGATGAATGGCATAAGGTGACTCCTTCTAATTGTAGGTTAAATCTCATAGGCTGAGAATTACAGGAGATCTTTTAGGTAAAGATCTAGGTTTGGATGACTTAAATGTCATAGACCACATGATATGAATCATAGGTTAATTCAGGAACCAGAGGGGTTTTCAGCTGAATATGCCCCAAATAGTATATAAGCAAAAACAGTGTCAAGTTTATACTTCTGGGAAGTATAATAAACAAAATAAAGGGGAAGATTAAGAAGATAATGATACTTTATTGGATCTGAATATAGAATATTATATAGTATCATGACAAGCCACATGTTGTCCATGTACGTCATGGAGATCATGGGGCTTATCTGAGTAATGTTCCTCTTGAGTCACGAGGTTTAATCAAGTTGTGTTCCATTTAGGACCTGGATTGAGTGATCCCGTCATAGATGGTTAACTGATAATGGTGCCACCATTTTATTGACTGGGCGGTGAACCACTTGGTGAGCCGCTTGGTGATTTACTTGGGGCGTTAATTCCCCAAGAGGGAGTAATTGAAGATGTTGCAACATCTCCCCTGGTGCTGGAAGGCGGAGCCTTGGGAATCTTCTTGAGAGTATCTGGTATGCGGGCTTGGTATTGATCCAGTTTGGCGTTGGGTATAGGGAGCCTTGAATTTTGTTGGGCTGCTCTTGCTTTACACAAACGGAGCCAGTTGTGATGCATACGTTTCAGTTCAGTTTGAGCTCCAATCCCTTTAATGAGGTAGGTGTTATTGGGATTGACTTCCATGACAATGCCTGGTCTGTGTAACCCTGGGTCTAGTTTGTGTTGGTTGTGATTGACGGCCCAGATCTTGTCTCCAACTTGGAACCTTTCTTGTTACAATGGGATAGCTTCCCGCTGAACCCTTTGTTGTTCCATTACTTCTTGGTCCTTTCTGGCTTGTAGTACTTTTGGGTCATTACTGTCTGGTATCTTCTTTGGAAGTAGCAGTTGTGGTCCCGTGGTTGTACTGAAAAGTGAGGGTTTCTGACCATAGACAAGTCATAAGGGCTTTTGCCTGTATTATAGTTGACTTGTGTTCTGCAGACCGTAAGGGCGGTTGGTAGCATGTCAACCCAGGCTTTTGGATTTTTGGCAGATAACTTACTGAGGGCTTCCACTAGAGAGCCGTTTAGTCGTTCTACGCGTCCATTTGCTTGTGGGTGATATTGGCTAGCTGTGACGTGTTTTATTCCATTTTTGGCAAGATAGATGTTGGTGTCAATAGCTTTGAGTTCAGTGCCTCCATCTGTGATTAAGAGGTCAGGCTTTCCAAAAATTTCTATGATCTCTTTGCCAATGAACTGTCTCATGTCATTGCCTTTGTGATTTTTTGTGGCTTGTGCTACGGGCCATCTGGTTGCATAGTTGATGGCTGTGATGATGTACTTCTTGCCTTTGCTTTCACCGGGCATAGGTCCCACAAAATCCAACAACCATACCTTGAAGGGTTGTGTGATGAATACAGGTACTACTGACTTGGGTGAAGCTTTGGTTCAGGCGTACTTCTCACAGACCTTGCATTGCTCCAGTACCTCTCTGATATCATCTAGCATGTTGGGCCACCAGTAGCAAGTCTTGAGATATTCATGCAAGTTTTTGCTACAGGTTTGTCCCAAGTCTCTGTGATATCAGAGGATTGTGTCAATCTTTTGTGTTGACAGGACATAGAAAACAGTGTCACTATTTGGAAGTATTCAGTGAAGGGTACCATATACATTTTTGAACAGATGTTTGTTCTTGAGGACCTTCTTGTTGTGTTCTGAGGCGTGGCATAGACACACAACAGGAAATACTAACCTTAGGATTGGATTTGTACTAAGTCTCAGTTAGATGACAGGGAAGGCTATGCGTTTATCTTGCGGCCCTGGAAGAATAATCTCTACTAGTTGTGGCTAGAGAGAGGTGCAGAGGTACAGAAGACACACAGACAAAAATGTGAATAGAACTTAATTTTTATTGGTGAATGTGAAATGGAATATATAGTGGTTAGGAATACCACAAAACACTACCAGCACAGTAGGATCACTTGCCATCAGCATTAGTGGGGCAAGTGAGTTGCGCAGAGTCAAGAAACCAAACAATTGTATTTCCTGATTCTGTCATCAGCTCATTTTGAGAGGCAAAAGAAAAATCAAGAGATTTGTCTTTGAAATAGCCACCAAAGGCGAAATTGATATATGTGAATAGCGGCATTCACGACATTACCCTCCCCTAGATTGACCTTAGGGGGATAGTATTTTACAAAGGAACTTTGCGTGCACTCAAGCAAAAGAACGGCCACTGGAGAGGAGCTTTACCGTGTATTTGGACCCCCGTTTAAAAGTCACTTCTAAAGGGCTGATCCACAGAGAGTCTAACTTATGTGCATAACCACCTACTCTATGTTGGTAGTAAAGTACATGGTCACCAACATCAAACTCAGGCAGGGGGGAGCGTCCAGCATTGTTAGGAGAGAGCTCAAGCATCTTAGTCTTATATGCGGAAGTGTAGGCTGTGGCCTGTATATCAATTATGCGGTTGACTAGATCCTTAATGTGATTGTCAGGATTCATGGCCTTATCCAAGGTAAGCAGGGCCCCCCAAGAGCAATGGGGTGGTAGCCTCATGCCCATACAGCATAGAAAAAGGGGAGTACCCTGTGACACAATGTTTGCTAAGGCGGTAGGCAAAGAGAGCGGCAGGTAAGTATAAGTCCCAGTTGGCAGCATCAGAGTAGGTGAGCTGCCTTATGATAGAGACCAGTGTTGAATTTGCACGCTCAACTGCCCCATTGGTAAAAAGATTGTAGGGGGCAGAGAAGCATTGGTGAGATCCCAAAGCTTTGACAACAGAGGTTACTAGCTTGGCATTGAAGTTAGTCCCATTATCTGAGAGCAGCACTTGAGGACAGCCATGGCGGTAGAAAACATCTTGTAATAGGAAGGTAGCAGTTGTCTTAGCCGTGATGTCTTTTGTAGGGCGTGCCTCTACCCACTTGCTGAAGTGATTGACAGCAATCAGAATAAAGCAACAGCCAGAACGTGAGCGGGGGAGAGGACCTATCACATCAATGCTGACAGTGTGAAAGGCATGTTGTGGGGGAACTAATTTGAACTTGTGGGCAGCAGCTCAAGGCCTCTGCAGCTGGCAGTTGTGTCAGCTAGCTATGAAATCTGGGATCAGCAGGCAAAGGTTCTCCCAGAAATAGTTCTTCTGAAGCCAGTCAAATGTCTTGGTAATGCCTCCATGCCCAGTCTCTTTATGAGCTCGCAACACCAACAAGAGGCAAAGACTGAGTTGTACATAAGGCAGATACTGGTCTTGTACCTTCTTGAAGAGCTGATTGTTGCGTATGAGGGTATCTTTGGATAGCTTGGACAAGGCCAGTTGTACCTCTTCTGTCTCACTTTCCCAAGAAGAAGGGTACCCAATTAGTTTGTATAACCAATTGGCCTCTGCAGGATGTAAAGTAAGAATGGGCGTTCTGGAGAGCCCATCAGCGTTCTGGAGTTGAATCCCAGGGCAATGGAGCACAGTGAAGGTGTAGTCTTGAAGACGTAGGGCCCATCTAGCTAGGCGCCCTTCAGGCTCCTTCAGCTGTTGTAGCCACTTAAGCAAAGAGTGATCAGTGACAACTGTAAGGTGGGTACCATATACATAGTGACAAAACTGCTTGACTGCATGCAACACGGCAAGACACTCCTTCTCTGTGACACTATAGTTCTTCTCATGTTTGTTTAGCACACAGGAAGTGTAAATCACAGGATGGTATACACCCTTGTTGTCCAGTTGCGCCAGAATGGCTCCAATAGCTAAATTGCTAGAGTCAGTGTACAGGATAAATTCCTTATCATAGTCAGGATACACTAGGATTGGCGCCTCTTTGAGTTTTTGCTTAAGGGTCTCAAAGGCTTGCTGCTGACTGGCGGTCCACTCAAAAGGGACATTACATAGCAGTTGGACTAGAGGTTCACTAGTATCAGCAAAATCAGGGATAAATTGTCTATATTAGCCTATCATCCCTAGGAAGACCTGTACCTCTCACAGGTTGGTGGGCGGAAGCATTTTGTCAATGGCTTCAACCTTCTTAGTCATTAGGCAAATCCCAGTCTGAGTTACTTTATTGCCCAAGAATTCAAGACGTTCTTTGAAGAAGGCGCACTTGGAAGGTTTTAGCTTAAGGCCAGCTTCTCAAATCTTTATGAACACCTCCTTGAGATGAGCCAGGTGATTGGTGAAAGTAGCGCTGAAAACTGTTATGTCATCCAAGTACACTAGGACACATTAAAACTTCAAGTCACAGAGGATTGAGTCCATGGCCCTTTGGAAGGTGGCTGAGGCGTTGCAGAGTCCCTGTGGCATGCAAGTAGGCTCAAACAGCCCTTCAGATGTAATGAGCGCAGCTTTTTGGCAATCCTCAGGCAATAGGTCAACTTGCCAGTATCCAGATGCCAGATCCATTGCAGAGAAGAACTTAGAGCCTCCAAGACGTTGGAGGGCATCATCAATACATGGCAAATGGTACAAGTCCTTCTTGGTCAAAGAGTTCAATCGGCAATAGTCCATCACAATACAATGACCCCCGTCCTTCTTCTTTAGGATGAGTAGCAGGGATGCCCACGGACTTTGGGAAGGTGCCAGCAGTCCAGCATCCAACAGTTGTTTGAGCTCTTTGGATGCCTTGGCGTCCTCCACACAAATGCGGCAGTATGGTTTAGCACAGAAGGGAGGAGCATCACCAGTGTCAATCTGATGGATAACACCTTTGGCTAATCTATAGTTGGTACTGTCTTTTGCAAAGATGTCAGAAAATTGGTCTAGCAAGTCTAGCACCTCTTTCTGTTGAATTGGGGAAAACTTTGGAAAGTCTTGCGCAGTGAACAAGAATAGGACTTGGGGTTCATCCTCAGGTAGGTTAAAATCTTGATTGTGCCAAAGGGATGAAGAGACAGGACATCAGGAGCGCTCAACAACTTGCTTTATCTGACAACCTGCTCCCTAGACATAGTAATGGGGAGTGCAGTCAGGTTGGCTACCAACAATTGAACAGGGTCATTATGGGAGACATCTAGGATTCCAGAACAGAGATAAGGTTTGTTGCGCCCTAATGAGGGGGAGAGTACAACTCCAAGAAGGTTTGTTCAGGTAGTTCATATGATATCTGGGAGTCCAGGATAGCCTGGGAGCCAGGAGAGATGGAGACAGCAGACGTGGCTAAGAGAGGGATCCCTTCAGACGCAGGACAAGCCATGGGTGGACATTTCATGTTGGAGGAGTGGGTGCAATATTTGAAGTTGAAAACCCCAGTGGGATACTCCAAGGCACATGTCTTGAGCCGTTTCCTGGGAACTTTAACTGGCTCTTCAAAGATCAGAGGGACTTCATACCCCAGAATAGAGAGGTAACCATCTTTTAAGTTGATTATCCCATTATATTCCCTAAGGAACTGGGTGCCAACTAAGAGATCATAACTCTCATTTTCCAAGACAACTGCCAGCACAGCTATAAGAAGTTTGCCAAACTGCATGGGTAGAGCAGAGTATGCCCCTATGGTGCGGGTCATAGACAGTCCAGTTATGCCATATGACTGGTGATAATTAAGGTCAGGGGCAAGTTTGAGTTTCTTCACAAGCTTGGAGGAGACAACATTGACTGGCAAGCCAGTGTCTAGAACAGCCTTGATCTTCACCTTTTGAATGGATATCTCTACTCAAGTGGTAGTGCAACCAAAGGGTGGAAGGACAGCCAAGATATCTTGAGCCTCTGCTAGTTCCTTGTCCCACTTCTCAATCATTCATCTTAACCCTGGGAACTACTTAAAAACAGTCTGGAGAGGGAGCAAAATAGATACATTCTTCAAGACAGCGTCAGCAACCTTGGAAGCTTCTTCTGACAAATCCACCAGCACAGGGGACCTCTTAGCCTGAGTGAGGTAGGGGTGCAAGAAAATTTCTTTGGCTTCAGGAAAGGGCTTAGCGGTAGTTGTAGTCTTTCCTGAGCGCAACTTATAAGGGACTGTAATGGTTTCAGGAACAGCCAGGACAGAGTACCCATATGCAATAGTGTTGTCAGTATCAGAGTCATCCAGGTCAGAGTTGTCAGAGATATTGTGGAACAAGATGAGGATAGGAGGAGCCTCATTATCAGCAGGCTCAGAGTCAGTTATAGAGGGAGGGATTGATAGAGACTGGGAAGAGTTGTCAATTGAGAGCGTCTCTGCCTCTAGGTTGACTGCTCTTTTGGATCAGCTCCTTCAACCTGCGGGTTGGTGCAGACTTGAGAATGATGACCTATCTGACCACAGTTGTGGCAACCTTGGCATTGAGGAGAATTTTGTGAGTTCATGGTAAGAATGCAAGGACCACAGGAAGATGAACCAGAGTTTGAAGTAGCTTGACCTTCCCTAACAACTGATCCGAGTGGGTAAGGTGCATATCCTGCAACAACATCTTTATGCTCTTCATGGAGGAAAGCATAGCCTTATGAGCCTTGAAGTGAAGGCACAGAAGTTGATTAACCTTGAGGGCTTGAGTGCAAGCCATTTAGTCTTCATAGGCTGTCAACTGTCTTCTTGTGATCAGTTGCTATTCTTCCATGTATAATCTGTCTGCAAACTCGGCTAGGTTCTCTTTAGGCCTGAAAGCAATATGCATGAAGGCGTCCTTCTTTACTTCCAGGCTAAGGTCACCACCAAACTTGTCAATCAGAAGCTGCTTCATGTCTTTCCACGTCTCAATGGTGGGTAGTTCAGGCACCACCACTTCTTGGCAAGTTGGATGTAGACAGGTCAGAATATGTTCTTTCTTAACTTTGTCCAAAGCTCGTCTCATGGCAGTTTTGTAGATAGTTAGAAAAGCTGCAATGGTCAAAGTCTTGGGGTCAAAGACTTGCTTAAAGGTAGGCTTGAAGTGTGCTTTGGGAGTTGGGCCACCATTGTTGCTATCAAGTACGTTTATATGCAGAGAAAAATCTGCTTTGGATTCAGAGGGGGCTGTCTAGCCCATAGCTGCCAAACACTCTCTTCAAGGGTAGTCAGGGTCTCAACAGCGCGGGCACCCATATCAAAAGCTTGAGTGGACTGTTGTGCAGTAGTATCCAAGCGTTGACCTTGGGTGGTCACTATTGTGGAGAGTCCAGCCAGTTGGGAAGTAAGGGATGGCCCTACTGAGAGGCAAGGGGCGAACCTATCATTCACAGAGTCAATCACATCATTCATCTCTTGTACGTCTCTATCCAGCTCAGTATGATCCCGCTTCATTTGATCTACCTTGTTAGCTAGGGCAATTAGCTCCCTAGCGCATTGGATTTGAGGAGCTCCTGGTAAGCCAGGGTAGCAATCATCTTCATCAACAACCCCAACTGGACTAGCAGCAGTTACCATCATCTTGCGTATGGCAGCAAGCTCTTGCTATAGCTCTGCAACTTGAGCAGTCAACTCAAGCACCTGGGGGTAAGGTTGAGGAGCTTCAGCAAGACGTTCTTGACTGCAATTAGTTGTACATAGCTTGTGAATAGCATCTCATATTCTTTGCTCTTGATCTGCCAAGTCATCAGAAGGGGGAGAGGGCGGAACATCTGGCTTGGGTGTAGATAATTCATTCACTTGACTCTGGAGTTTGGCTATAGTAGCAGCAGTGACAGCTCTTTATTGATCAAAAGTTGCACTGAGTTCATTAAGGCCATTAACAGCAAAGTCTGCTACCTGCTGTAGTAGCTTGAAGGAGTACATGCTGAATGCATTAAGCTGTTGCACAAGTTGTTTGAAGTTGGTGAGATAAGCATTTAGGGTGGATCTACTTAAGTTTGCCAGGGTTTTTCTAGCTAGTGAAACTTGTGTAGATGCTCTCTCATGTATTTGGGGATGGAATGGCACATTTGTTTGATAGAATTAACAAACAGGTCTGTGAGGTGACAGAGTTGTGCTGGTTGTAAGATACCAAGGAAATCCAGGGAATAAATCCACTGTTGGTAGGCGCAAACTGGTCCCAGTGATGAGTAACTGCTGCTTGCAGAGACAAGATTTCTTGGACATGGAGCCCCAAAACCATTTGATGGTGAGCTAAGGCAGGATTGTGACCATACTACAGTCACATTGGGCTGTGGTTTCACAAAGAGGTTGAATTGTGATGAATTTCATAGGTTGAAATTCAAAACAATAGGATTGGCCTTGGAGAGACTTTCCAGTGTAGCAATGATACCCAGGAATCAATTAGGCTGTACTAATTGAAGGCTGTAATGAATAATCTGAACAATTCAGATTATGTAACTAGGTGTCTCAAACCGTCTAATTAACCATGAGGTTAATTGATACCCAGGAATCAATTAGGCTGTACTAATTGAGGGCTGTAATAAATAATCTGAAAAATTCAGATTATGAGACTAGGTGTCTCAAATCAATTGATTAACTGGGAAGGTTAATTAATTGATACCCTTGAATATGATTAATGAGGATTTAATCATAGGGACAAAATGGACTTGACTGTGTCAAGTAAAGACTTGTTGTCTTTGAACAGATTAATTAACTGGGAAAGCAATTAATTAATATATGCTGGGAATATAATTTTTCAGGATTTAATTATATTGTTTAATTGCCTTGACTGTGTCAAGAAGTTTGGTTAAGGTTAGCCAAAAGTAAACCCCCAAATTGTGGTTTAAAAGCGCTGTTTCAGCAAACTACTAGGTTAAAAGCGCCACCTAATTGATTTTTCAAGTGCTGAGGCACTGCCCAGTGAATGTTTCAGGTGCTGGGGCGCCGCCTGGGAAAGTTTCTGGGCACCATGGTGACGCCTGGTTTGAGTTTCAACGCGTTTTAATGGGTTTTTAAGGCAAAAAACCATTAAATGCAAAAATAACTAAATGTAGACAATGGTGTCTATGCATTCAGGATTGATCAGCTGGTTCCCAGTTGGAACAAGGATATCTTGGATCAGGAATATGTATATTCCACAGGGTTTTGGCGCCGGAAGTCTGGAATACTTCAAGCCAAAGCAATACATTTTCACGGAAGGAATCAGGTGATTCTGGAATGTATTAGGGCACATTCTTATAGGTTAAGGGTGTGAAGATCTTTTTGGTTAAGATCTGGATTGGATGACGCTGTTATGTCATAAACCATGTGATAGGAATCCAGGGTGATTCTGGAATCAGAGGGGTTTTCAGCCAAATGCACCCCAATTGGTATATAATGGAAACAGGATAATAATTAATAAAAAATGATGCTTATTGTGACAATGGTCGCTTTCCCCTCAATCTTTTTATGCTTTGTGTTTTTGGCTTTTAACTGAAATAAGACTACTATGGAATGAAAGAGATGGTCTTTAGCTAAGACTATGGGAAGGAAAAAACGTGGAAGTGATCACCAGATGGCAACAAGTTTAACGCCAAGATTGCTTGCCTGGAATCCAAGCTCATTGAAGCTTATATAAAGGATTCCCTGTCAAACTGTAGAAGAATCAGACCAGGATAATGAAGAAGCAATCATGAATTTCCTGGATCCGTCACAAGGCTGCACAAAGGACAATAGTAAGTGCTCAGCGGAGCCAGCTGCTGAGAGGAGATGTTGTGGAAATTGAGGAGCCACAATTAACTTTTAGTAATTAGCCCAACTGAACTATAACTGAAGGCAAGGAATGACTTCTTCATGGGCTATCCCAAGGGCTACCAACATGACTTGTTCTAAGTCAGGGATACCCATGGGGTAAGCAACTAGGAGGGGACCATTCCTGAGGTTCAGTATAGTGGGGGTAATAGGCTGGTCAGCAATATCCTCTTCAATAGGAGGACTGGTAATTTCAGGTGAAGTCAACTCTTGTATAGGCGGAGGCAAAGGACCTGAAAACGTGGATGCAAAAAGGGATAACCAAGGGGCTTACAGCCCCTGTATGAACACCATTTTTGTTGTGTTCTGAGGCGTGGCACAGACACACCAGGAAATCCTAACCTTAGGATTGGATTTGTACTAATTCTTGGTTAGATGACAGGGAAGGCTATGCGTTTACCTTGCGGCCCTGGAAGAATAATCTCTACTAGTTGTGGCTAGAGAGAGGCGCAGAAGTACAGAAGACACAAAGACAAAAATGCAAATAGAACTTAATTTTTATTGGTGAATGTGAAATGGAATATATAGTGGTTAGGAATACCACAAAACACTACCAGGACGGTAGGATCACTTGCCACCAGCATTAGTGGGGCGAGTGAGTTGCAAAGAGTCAAGAAACCAAACAATTGTATTTCCTGATTCAGTCATCAACTCATTTCAAGAGGCAAAAGCAAAAGCAAGAGATTTGTCTTTGCAATGGCCCACTAAAGGAAAAATCAATATATAGTGAATAGCGGCATTCACGACACTTCTCTTGGATGTCCATTGGTGTGCCAGGTGGGAACCCTTCCTGGAGATTCCCCATGATTAACATGGGTAACTCAGGGTTGCCATCAGTGTGAAGGATGTGTTTATTGTATAGCCTTGATAGGGCGTCTGCAGTAAGCATCTCTCTGCCTGGCTTGTATTCAATTTGCATGGGGTATCTCTGTATGAGACTCATCCATTTGGCTTGTCTTCTTGACAGGTGTTGTTGTGTTTTAAAGAATATCAACAACTTGTGGTCAGTGATTACTTTGAACGTCTGGGCTCCCTCCAGATAGCATCACCAATTCATGAGGCAGTGTATGATGGCAACCAATTTCTTATTGTGTATGAGGTATCTTTTTTCACCGTCCAATAGCTTCCTTGATTCATATGCCACAGGGAGGAAGTCCTTTTGGGCCGTTTGGATACAGAGGACTCCTCCTATGGCATAGTCAGAGGCGTTGGTTTCTAGCTCATAGATACCCTCACAGTTTGGGTATTGCAGGATGGGGGTGGTAACCATGCGCTCTTTCAGTTGGCAGAAATGTTGATCTCGTAAAGGTGTCCAGACAAATTTGGTTACTTTCCCAGTGATGGCTGACAAGGGGGCTGTCAGGGCGCCCCAGTCAGGGATGAATCTGAGTAAATAGGCTACCATTCAAAGGAAAGTACAGAGTTTGCTCTTATTCCTTGGGGCTGGCATCTCTATTATAGCGCATATTTTGTCTGGATCTGGCTTGATACTGTCCTTGCTGATGATATGGCCAAGGAATGGAAGTTCAGTCAAGAAGAACTCACATTTGGATGGTTTGAAAATCAGTTGGTTTTCCTGCAGGGTACAGAGGACTGCACAGACGTCTTCCCAGTGCTGTTGCAGGTTGGGACTATAAATGATGATGTCGTCAAGGTAGATGATTGCTCTTTTACCAATGTGTTCCTTGAATACTTCATTAATGAAGGTTACTGTGAGGTTATGCTGATTGACCACAAACAGTCAGGCTAATTGTTGCACACAGATCATTACAGTTACACGCTGTAGAATTACTAGACTGATAATCTATTAAGTTTAGTAATTATACGCCATATAATCACTAATGTATTATGAATGATATGGCAGTTATACGCTGTATAATCACTAATATATTAGAATGGATTTGGTAGTTACACACCGTATAATTGTTAGTCTATTAAGATAGATGCAACAATTATACGCCATATTATCTTTGATTATCATTCTGATGTGTCATTACACGCCGTATAATTACTAGTTGATATGTTTATTATATGCCGTATAAACATTAGCCAATATAGTAATTATCACTGATTACACGGCGTGTAATCACTAAATCATCAACTGTATATTGCTCATACCATCCTGCTGGACGTTTTATCAACTCAGCCTCACCCAGCCTGATGGTGCTTATGAGATATAAAACAAGTGATGCACAAAGGTCATGGAAATACCAAGTTTGGGTCAGCATTGCACGGTGGATAATCTACAGGTCAATACTGGATCAAGCCTGCTATTATACAGCGTATAATCCCTAATTCAACTCATCACATTAATAAGCGGAAGGCTTGTCAGCCAGAAAAGGATCACTGATTGAGCCTTACAAACAGAATACTGGAATACCACCTTCCAATGTGAGAGGGCTGAACAGGGACAATTTCTAAGCATCAACTAAATATGGAAAAGTTTCACAGCGCAATAATAGGCGTGTAGGATACAGCCAACCAACAAACAACAGTAGGCTAGCTCAAGAAGAGTGTAGGCTGTAGCTGAAGTGCCATGTACGTCTGTAAAGGCCAGTAGGAACACACGTGCCAAGGACAGCTAATCAGGATAGGCGCAGCCAGAAAAAATGGACCTATTACAAAGGTAGCCACTGAGAACTGTCTGAAAGGAGAAGAAGAAAGATTGTTGTAGTATATATAAATATAGACGCCTGAAAGGACAACAACAAGTTATTAGTTACAACTGGATAGATTGCAGCTGCTGGCTAGATTGTACTCCATTTTCAATAAGCATAATTATCTTCAAAGCTCTATTATATTGTAGTCTGTAGTGCTCTTGCATAGGATTAGGTAGAGTACATTGGCAAGGCTAACATCTATCTGTAGCTTTGAACATACCAGCAATAACACAAGTTGCTCAACAGTTACAAAGGTACTGGGAGTGTTTGTCATTCCAAAATTGAAGACAACACATTCAAAGGATCCTTATTTAGTTCAAAATGCGGTCTTTGGAATGTCTTCAGGTTTCACGCAAATTTGGTGGTAACCTGCTGTCAAATCAATTTTTGTGAAGATTTGGGACCCCCAGGGCATCAGAAAGGTCATCAATTAGGGGCAGGGGATACCTGTTCTTTATTGTGACCTTGTTGAGGGCCCTGTAGTCTGTGACCAGGCAGAGGACTCCATCTTTCTTTGCCACAAAGAAGACAGTGGCACCAAAGGGTGATTTTGGGGGTCTGATGAGGCCTTTCTTGAGTGCTTTGTCAAGGTAAGCTTTCAGAGCATTGTCTTCTTGTGGTGTGAGGCAGTAGATGGTTTGTACCTTAGGTACGCTACCTTTTAGGTCTATCTTGTGTTGTATACCCCAATCAGGGGGCAACCCAGGTAGTGTTTCTTGGAATACAGAGGGAAATTCATTGACTAGCTGGTCTATAATTGGGTTCTGTTTGTGCTGAGTTTCTGTGTTTTTGAAGTGGATGACTTCATATGAACATGTGCTCCAATTGATTTTGCTGATGTCTGTTTCTTTCTCTGTTTCCATGATCTTTACAAATATGTGGTCTCTCATGAGGGTATCAAGATGTGTCAGGTACATGTGATGGTGGACTTCCCCTCACTGGATAGTGAGGGTGGCACTGTCCCAGTCAATGTGAGGCTTTGTCTTTGCATCCAATCTAATCCAAGTATGACATTGTATTTGGGGATTGGAATGATGGGGCGGCTAATTGTTGTTTGGACGTCTCCAATTTGGGCCTGGAAAGGTTTTGTCTTGTGGGTAACTGGTGTGCTGCGGTTGTCTGCCATGATGACTTTCTTGATGCTACTTCAAATGGTAGGTAACTTCATGAGGTCGGCAAAACTCTTGTTAATGAGTGATTGATCAACTCCAGTGTCAAATAGTGCTGTGCCCTGGTATCTGCAAAAAAGGAAAGGATAGGTAAGGAGTTTATTTCCAGTTTGGACGGCAAACAGTAGAGGATTGCTGGAGGGAACCTGGATCATGGTGATTGAGTCCACGTCCTGTTCTCTGTACAAGTCTTGTGAAGAGGGGGAGGGCGGCTTGCCTAAGCACTCCCCTGAGCTTTTCCCTCCTTGTTGGTATCTTTGGTGCTGGCCTGGTTGGCTTGTGCCATGTGATTCCCGTTTCAAGGATGGGTACTGTTGGCTCAGTTGTTTTGCTTATTGGGACAAGGCTCTCTCTTAGCTGCAGGGGTTTCCTTGCGCTTGTTGGTGGCGTGTAGATTGTCAGACTTCTGAGCTGCACGTTTTCCTTCTAGGAATACATCCTCAAGGTTCTTGCAGCAGGTCATGTTGAACTGACGTCTACGTGTGTGGGAAGGCCATTGTAGAAGTCCAAGCGTGGCCCAGGTTCATCAAAGTTGATGGTGTTGGGTGCGCAGTCACATAGTCCTTCATATGCTGCAATGTATTATTTGATGGTTCCTGTCATTTTGAAGGTTTGAAGTTTGGTCATAATCACCACGTCTGAGTCCTTCATGGAGAACTTTTTGAGGAATGCGGCCTTGAACACTTCCCAATCTTCCTTCTGGTCAGGGTGTTGGGCTAGCCATTTAGTAACAAAACGTGAAGCAGTCCCTGTGACACGGAGGGCAATCTCACTGACCCAGAGTATTTGGGGGGTACTCTACTTGTTCAAACTTGCTCTCAGTGCTGTTGATCCAAAGAGAAGCGTTCTCACAGTGTAGTCCTGCAAAGGCGCCAATCTCAGCGGTACATAAGCGTTGAAACACAATATTGGGTATCTCAGGTTGCGTAGGCGCTGTTGTGGTTGGCGTGGTAGGGAACAGTCTGCGGGCTTTGAGAGTGTTATACCAGTCAATGGGTACAAGGACATTATTGTAGATGAAAAGGCCTGGGGGAACGTCTTGTCCTACTTTGTAATCTCTCCAGCTGTTAGGGAGTGACATTGTTTGGGTTCTTTTCTTGGGAGGAATTTTCCCTTTTTAGTTGGGTAGGTATGGATAACCTACCTGTGCTACCACTGTTGAGTTTATACTTCTGGAAAGTATAATAAACAAAATAAAGGGGAAGATTAAGAAGAGAATGATACTTTATTGGATATGAATATGGAATATTATATAGTATCATGATAAGCCACATGTTGTCCATGTACGTCATGGAGATCATGGGGTTTATCTGATTAGTGTTCCTCTTGAGTCACAAGGCTTAATCAAGTTGTGTTTCATTTAGGACCTGGATTGAGTGATCCCTGTCATAGATGGTTAACTGATAATGGTGCCATCAGTTTATTGACTGGGCAGTGAACCACTCAGTGAGCTGCTTGGTGATTTACTTGGGGCGTTAGTTCCCCAAGAGGGAGTAATCAAAGATGTTGCGACAACAGTTAATTTTTAAATAAATATATATTGTTGATTTTGACACTTTCCACTCAGCTACTTTTTAATTATCATGTCCTCTTTGCTATCATTTGAAAGAGAAAAATTTGGAGTACTTCATGTAGAAACCGCTGCTGCTAGGAAGGAAGTTCCCACCAGTCTGCTCAAGGAGGCTTGGGCAAGTCTGGAGGTTTCTAAGATAGCGCCTGAAGAAACTTTGATAGAAGTGAAAGAAGCCTTTGAAGAGCTATATACCAATTATTTTGCCAAAGAGGGAACCCCTGCACAAGGAAATAGAATTTATGAATGGGATTCCTGGAACTTTCTGTTAGGGTTTGACAAAATTTTACAACAAGTGAAGGACAGAGCCAATTGTGAAATTGTGGCATTAAGAAGTAGGGAAGAAAAGAGTGTCAAAATTATTGCTCATTGGCAGGATGACAATAAAGTGTTGTCTAAGAAAATTGCCTCCTTGGAGGCAAAGCTCCTTGAAGCTTTGTCACAGGAAGGTAACGGTAATAAGAGTCAAGGGCAAGATAATGGTAAGTTTGACTGGTTGGACCTGAATCTGTCACAGGGACGGAAACAGCAATTGTGCAAACACAGTGTCACAAAACCAGTTTTTTGGATGTTTTTGATTGGTTCAAAAAACAATCCATGTGATTTTGTGTCACAACTTTTGGAGTAGGCCACAATTTTTGCCTCACTCCATTTTGTAGATCACAAAATATAAAAGGAAGATGGTTTTCATGGATGAAACAGATGATTTCATTTTGTGAAGGGGCACAGGATGTAAAATTGGAATGGTTCTCAAGGGTAAAACAGATTGTGTCATTTTGTGCAAAGCACAGGATGTAAAATTAGAGGAAGTTCAGTTGTGGGACTTTATTTTTTAAATTGAATTTATTAAAGCTTTAGCTGCCATTACTTCACAATGATAGATTTGATTGTACCACAGTTTTTTTTAGATAATTATATTAAAACATCAATCAAAATAGTATAAATATCTACTTCAATTGAAAGGAACCACTTACATACTTATGATTGGACACAACACAAAACCACATGAGATTGTGCTTGGTCACAAAATGAATTGTGCTCAACTGACAAAGTCACAAAATCAATTGTGCTGTGTGTTAAATTTGATTTGTCATCAAATATGAAATATTAACGCATTTCCAAAACCACTATATAAACCCCAATCTATTGAAATAAAGCACTACTCTATTATTTCCTAAATATCATAAATCTGTAATTTGGCACTACAGAAAATTGGAGGTCACACCTTACTTATGAACTCTTGTTGTTGATTGATTGATTGATTGATTGTTGTTGAAAGTAGAGATGTCTACTCCATCCCGCCCCTCTGCCACCCCACCTGGTCTGCCACCCACTACTGTGGTTACAACCTGCAACTACCAAGCTGATTTCAAGTTCTGGGCTTCACAGAATGTTGGCACATTTAGTGGCAAAGGGTTTAGAGCTTGGCTCTATTCCTTTGAAGACTATTGCAACACCTTTAGCCTTTCAGATGCATCCAGACTTAAAGAAGTTGGTTCCAAACTTTGTGATGATGCCCACATCTGGCATCAAGATATGCTCTTTGACACTTGGGAAGAATGGAAGGTGGAAGCCAAGAAGCAATTAATTGACCACAAACCTGACCCTCAACACCTCTTGAGTCAAATCAAGATCAGCCAGTTCTTAGCCCTCAAACCTTTTATTGTTAAGTTCCAAGAGTATGCTAACAAGGTACTTGCGCAACAAACAAAAGGGTTCTTGGGTACTGAGCGCAAGCTACTCATTGACAACTTCCACAGCTTGGTGGGCATACCTACTTTTGAAAAGGCCCTTACACCAGCATATGCAGGGCTTATCTGTAAAGCCAATCCCTCAACATTGGAGGAAGCATACAACCTGGTACGTGAGAACTACGCAATGTACGTCAAGAGAGAGGAAGATGAAGATGTCAAGGCTACATCAAAATAGAGCCCCTTTGTAATAGAAGCAAAGAAAAAGGAACCATCTGAAGTAGAAAAACTTGAGGCCAAGATCAAGGAGATGCAAAACTGCTTTGAAACCATCTACCTCGCCCATGAACGCCCTTCCAGAGTTACTGGTTACAGACAAGCGCAACACAATGCTCCCTTCACTGGCAATTGCTACAACTGTAACAAACAAGGACATAAGTCAGAAAGATGCACTTCTCCTTGCTCTATCTGCAAGGGCACCAATCACAGTAACTACAGCTGTGCCCACCGCATCTGTACCAATGTGCAGCGCCCCATTGCAGTAATGATGTCTGAACAGTTTTATCAAACTGAGAAACACCCCCTCTCTACACCCAAGGGTGTCTCTCCTTTGAATAAAAAGACAAATTCTGATTACATTATTGACCACAATGGCCCTGCCCTCTCCCCTTTGATTAAGCCCAGATACATAAGATCTTGCGCACCATCTCCTGACCAAGACTACACACCCCCACCCTTGAAACGCCATGAGAGAGAAGCAGACCCTTCACCCAAAGAACTCCTAATTGACAGTGAAGGCCCCACTACAACAGAAAGCCAAGCCACAGCTGAATTAATTGATAAGGTCTATAAAGAAGGCACCCATGCACCACCCACTACCCCCTCAGCCCCTACATCACCATCCACAGTATGTGACAGCAGATGGAACCCTGAACACCCCAACCCATTCACTCCACTCAAAGAACAACTTGACTTTGACAACCCGTTGTTGGCTGAAGAGGACCCCAGATACAACTTGGTCACCGTTGAAACAGTACCAGAATCCCCAACAACTCAAGCATACACCAATAATAGTATTGATCTCAATTTGGAAATTCCCTTTGAATTTCCCACTGGAGATAATTCCCTCAACACATCATCAATGGCAGCAAATGCAACAAACAGAATGACTCACACAGAGGATAATTACATGGAAAGTGACAGTGTTTACAATAAAACACCAATGGAAACATCACCATTGGTTGAAGTAGATGCCACAAACAACCCACCAATGGAGACGTCACCATTAGTGGGAACAGGATTGGCTGTAAATCCACACGTGGACACAACAACCCCCTTGGAGTCAGAAGTGAATTGTAATTCACCTATGGACACATTCAACACTCCTACAGATAAAGAATTAGTGGATTATTATAAATCAGACTTATCAATGAACACAGGGGAACTGAAGATGAATGACAACTACAAACCAGTAGTCCCAGGAATCTCAAAACAATCATCAGAGGCAGACACCCTAAAACTTGAAAAATTAAATAAGGGAATATCAATTGACAAACTGTTTGAGGATACCTCAATCACAATTTCATTGGCAGACCTATTCTGAGAAAGCCCCACATTACGTCAAAAAGCCCACAAAGCAGTCTCAGCCTTACAGCTCCATAGGAGAGAGGAATTATTCTTGGCCGGCACGGGAGCTCCATGAACAGAAGGCGCCGTCAACGGCCGCATAACACACGTCATCCTAGATGGAGGCGCCTATAGCAATTTAATAACAGTTAAATTTCTAGAAAGCTTACCTGATGTCATCATTGCCCCGTCTGACGTAACGTTCATCATGGCCGATGGAAGCAAAAAATTCTGTCTGGGCGTAGCAAAAGGACTGAAACTATGGATAGGAGGCGCAGAGATAGAGATTGATGCTGCAATCTTCAATTACCACAAATACACGCTATTGATGGGAAGGGAAACAATGACCAAATTGGGCATTACCACCCAATACGCAGGCAACAATTGGACAATTGAATACAACAATTTGAAAATTCAACTATACGTCACCTTTGACACCCCCCAGATCACATAATTCCTATGTGAACCTATCAAAACAAACATTAGTAAAAAAATGGCTAACAAACGACCAGAAGACCCAACTAGTTGAAGTCATAGAACCATATGATTCCAACATAGTGGGGGACTCAGACAACTTACCTGAAGCTTCAGGCTTTGAACATGAGATTGACACAGGAAACGCGCGCCCTATCACGTCTAGGTTCTACCAACTACCACAATCTAAAGAGGAATTTGTTAAGAAGGAAATCAATAGATTGCTAAAACAAGGTTTAATCAAACCTAGCTCCTCACCTTGGGCCTCTCTGCTAGTGGTTGTCCCTAAGAAAGGAGGCAAGCAAAGGATGTGCGTCAATTATATCCCTCTAAACAAGGTCACTATATGCAACAATTATCCATTACCTCATATCTTTGACATCCTAGCTTCCTTTGGTGGAGCCAAATGGTTCTCCAATATTGATCTTTTTAGTGGTTTTCACCAAATTCTGGTACGCAAAGAAGACCAACCTAAAACTGCATTTGTTAGTAAGTGGGGGCAGTTTGAATATACCAGAATGCCCTTCAGACTAAAAGGCGCACCACATACATTCCAAAGGATCATGAACAACGTGTTCTCTGGCCTCATTGGCAATTTTGTAACCGTCTACTTGGACAATATCACTATCTATTCAAAAACCTTTGAGGAACATCTGGAACATCTAAAAACCTGTTTATATAGAATAAAGAAAGCCAACCTTAGCGTCAACGCAGAGAAATCAATCCTGGCAGTACAAGAACTTAAACTCCTTGGACACACCATTGGCAAAGAAGGCAAACACCCAGACCCAGACAAGACAAAAGCAATAAGCAAGTGGCCAGAACCTACAAATGCAAGCCAGTTTAGATCATTCTTAGGTGTTGTTGGGTATTACCATCAATTCATACCCAACTACAGCAACATTGCAGCACCACTGTTCAACCAAACGCACAAGGACAGGGAATTCCAGTGGGGACCAGAAGAGGACAAAGTGTTTAATCAACTAAAAAAGGCCATTACCTCAGACAGCGTACTCATCTATCCAAACTTCAGCAAGAAATTCCACATCTTCTTGATGCTTGCAAGGATGCAATAGGAGCCTTACTGTGCCAAGACGTAGAAGGGACTTTCAAACCTATAGAGTATATGTCAAAGAAATTCATCAATGCTGAATACCACTATTGCATATACAATAAGGAAGTTCTGGCAGTCATCAGAGCCCTAGATAAATTCTGTTATTATGTATTGGGACACCTGCTTACCATACACACAGACAACATTGCAGTGCAATTCATAGCAGACAACCTAGGAACAAACTCAAGAAGAATACATTGGTTCACTGACCTTATTGACTACGGCTTTGACAATCAACATGTCCCAGGAAAAAAGAACACTGTAGCCAACAGTCTGTCCAGGCAGTTCTCAATAATTACTGAGATGACAACCTACAAAACAAACTTACAAAAGTTTGTAGAAACTGCCACCTCAAAGTTGAAATTGAATTCCAAAGATGAAGCCAAGGAATTCATAGCAAAATTCCTAAAATTCACATTAGTAAACAACATCTTATTTAGAAAGACAGATGAAGGTCTGCAACTAGTACCTGCTAAGAACAAAAGGGCAATAATACTCACAGAAGCACACAAAGGAAAAAGACATTTTGGGCAACACACCACCGTAAAACGGCTTAAAGCATCCTACTGGTGGCCAAGGATGTACAGCAAAGCCATCAAGCACGTAGAAAGATGCCAAGCCTGCCAAGGTTTAGTAAGAAGATCAAACACTCAAAACCAATTGTACCTATTGTTGTGGAAAAGATGATTGACCTCTGGGGCATTGACTTCTTGGGACTCCTACCAACATCTAAACACGGGAATAAATACGTGTTAGTAGCAACAGAATATTACTCAAGATGGCCAGTGGCAGCGGCTTACCCAGACAATACAGCACTTACCGCGGCTAAATTCCTATACAAGGAAATCACGCTACAGTTTGGCCCACCATCAACAATACTGACAGACCAAGGACCTCATTTCCGGAATCAAATGATAGCAGACCTAGCAAAACTGGTTAGTATCAAACATAAGTTCTCAACAGCATACAGCCCACGCTGCAACAGACTTACCAAAAGATTCAAAAAAACACTAGTACAAACCTTGGAAAAATCCACCAAATACCAACCTAGCACATGGGAAGACACATTACCTGTGGCATTGTGGCATTACAGAACAAAAGTACACACAACAACACAAGTAACACCTGTCATGGCCATAGTTTTACCGGGTGTGGCTCGGCCAAAGCGCTGCCAACTGGGGAAACCCGGCCCAAAGCCCTGCCTGCTTGCAGCAATTGTAGATTTAAATCTAATGATTGATCACAAGTGGGTGGTGGCACAGGAAATTGGGTCTGAGTGGGGCGCGGATGCCCCACACCCAATTTTCCCTTTCTTGACCTGCTGGTCAAAAACTCCTGACCTCAAAGGAGGTAAGGTAACAGCTTACAGAACCACCATTGATGGTATCTGTAAGCTGTCTAAATATTGTATTCAAGGAGGCCACCTCATCAAGATGTACCCAAAGACTTTAAGTAGCAATTGTCCCCACCAAACTACCTTAGTAGTTTGATATTTTACTCTCAATAAATATCTTGCCTCAATGATTCACTTATTTCAATATTTTTCAATCAGATTTGTAATAACCAGACTGCTAGATTCTGCTTTCTCACCTCTGCAATTTCCTGGTAATCTTCCACCTCCTGCTGAAATGATTCCTGAAACCTGCAAAATTGAATGTGAGCCTATCTATGCTGCTGATTCCTTAACGTTGAGCCAAATGAAGGTCTTTTTGATGTACCTGTGCATAATCTTCTGCTGCACCTTTCCTTATTCACTCTTCAAGGGTTATAATTTACAAGTAAACACACATTGTCTCCTCCTAATTGGTAATGTCATCCTAATTTGGGTGTACATTCCCCATTTGATTGATTAAAACGAGCTCTCTCTCTACTTTACCCTGACATTATCAAACTACTCTAATTTTGATATATTGTATGGCCTGCGCATCTTTGTTGTTAGATAATTCTCTTGCATCATGAATATCTCAGTGGTGACTTCCAAAATGCTCATTAGTTCATTTTGGAGTATTTTTGCAGTGGTTTTCTTTCCCCTGTTATACCCATCCTTTGCAAAGATAGAGATCACACAACCTCGTTGTACTTTACTCTCACATCTCAAATTCTGGCAGCCTGCTCCTAGCCTTCCATCCCCTTTGTTAAATACTGCCAGAGAAATCTTGGCACTAACTGAGGAATGGACCCAGCATGTTTTCCCTCAGAAGCTTCTCAGCTTCTTACTCAAACAAGCAGAACCCGAATCCCGTGAGTGGTGTTTGTCTATTCTTGACCAAACACCAAACTCCTTTGATGATGCGTCAACCCTAATCCCTTTGGTGACGTGCCGAGCTCAGGCAACTTCCTCTTTGATTGACTACAAAACCCTGTTCTCAAGGCCCTCAACCTCTACCCTTGCACCTCAAGCAGTTTCAAGCCAATGCCAAGAAGTCATCACTCCCCGAAAGTGCTAAGCTTGCGGCCCTCTATCTCAGCCTTGACCACACCGGTCAAAGTCTTTCACCCTGGTCACACCCTTCTGCTTCTGTCTCTGATATGATACAGCGCCTCCTGCAAGCAGTTGGGGGTAAGCTAGTGACGTCCCAGCAGCCAAATCAGCCTCTGTTATGGGAGGCTCCTCCCATGTTAAATTGCTTGAAAAGTCAACAGGAGCCAGACACTCCACAAGGGCCCATATCCCCTGAGGTTTCTCAATCTCTTGTGACTCCAGCCCCCATTCTGGCTATAGCTCCTGTCATCAGTTCTCCTCCTCAGAGTATTCCTACCCTGGTCGCGCTCTCCTTTTAAGATATTGACAAATCCAGAGCTACCCTGGCAAACTTGAACTCTATTGACTCCCAAGCGTCCACTTCAGGTAACACTACCAATGCTGTAAACTTATACGTTTCAACCAGAACTGTCCGTTGCTATCCGCCAAGGCTCAGGCTATAGTGGATCTCCACGTTGCCACTATGAATAAGGTTGCACCTGCTCCTTGTCTTGAGCCTATTGTAATTGAACCTGTGATTGACCAACCCTTTGTAGCCCTGGATGAGGACCTGTTGTCCATTCAGACAGCTCCTCAACTCCAGGTACAAGTTGATTCCAATCACCCCCTCATTCAAATAAAACAAAGATGGGATATTTTTTGTTTCATTGTTCCTTTGCTTCCACATCACATATAACAAAAGCTGTAGCTTTAGTAGATACTGGTGCCACAGACAACTTCATTTCAAAAGATCTGGTTGAAAAGCCAGGTTTGGAATATAATCCTGGTTCTCTGTGCAAAGGAGGGGTATCCAATGTCTTCCGTTCATTCAGACTATGTTGCCCGTTATCCTTCTCCATCACTGATCATGCCTTTGTTGCTGACTTCACAGTGGCAAAGCACCTGACATACCTGGTGATCTTAGGCGTGGAATGGTGGCAGGAGCACAATATCACCCCAATACTCAAAGATAACTTACTGAGGATCACTCATCCTACCAGAATTTCCTTGGAGGTACCAATGATCCCGTTTGGGAAAGAAGCCCCTCACATCTCAATGTCAGTCTCAGCAACAACAAAACCTGCCACATCATTTGACGTCCTTCCATTGTTCCTCTCCCACTTGCATGCAGCCTTTGATTCTAAGCTGGCTGATGGTCTCCCCGCACACTCACAATTTGACTTTGAGTTTAAACTCACTGTTGATCTGGTGAAAGTTGCTTCTCCTATCTATCCCATGAACTTAAAGTTGGAACAATGCTCAGAAGAATAGAAAAAGGACATGGAAGCCAAAGGACAGATCTTTAGGAAATCTTCTCCTATATGCTCTCCACTGTTGTTTGTTCAAAAGTCTGATGGATCATTACGCCCCTGCATTGATTTTGGCAACCTGAACAATGTGAATGTACTGGACCCATACCTCATGCCCATTGAGTCTCAGATCTCCAGGGAGGCGGAGAAAGCTAGAATCTTTTCAAAGATGGACCTCTTAAATGCTTTCAACCAGATTTGCATTAAAGAAGGTCAGGAATGGCTCACCGCTTTCAGGACTAAGAAAGGCATCTTTCAGTACCAAGTCATGCCCTTTGGTCTAAAAAATGCCCCAGCAGTATTCCAGAAGATGATCAATGCAGTCTTAGGTGACCTCATTGGGAACTGTGCTATAGCATACATGGACAACATCTTAGTATACTTGCCGGATGAGGAGTCTCATGCCACCCACCTTTGTGCTGTAGTAGAAAGGATCCAAAAGGCCAATCTTGTCATCAAACTAAGCAAATGTGAATTCTTCAAGAGTAAGGTTTTTTTCTTAGGAAATCTGATTTTGGAGAAAGGCCATGCCATTTCCCCTGACAAGGAAGCTGCAATAAGGAATTGGCAGACCCTGACAAACATTACCTAACTCCGCAGTTTCCTGGGAACATGCAACTTCTTGAAACGCTTCACCCCCCACTTGTCAGAAACAGCAGCCCCCTTTACGCTGCTAGTGGAAAAAAACTCTGGAATGGTCCACACAATGTGATGCTGCGTTCAATGCTGTTAAGAACATCATGTGCTCTGCAACCATGCTCCGCCATGTTGATGCCTCCAAACCCTTCATCTTAGCCACAGATGCCTCCAAATTTGCCATTGCCTCAGTCCTTCTACAAACTGCTGATGATGTACTAGAATACCCTGTGGGCTATTTATCAAGAAAAATGAAATCTGAGGAGCTCAGCTACATGATCTATAACAAGGAGATATTGGCAGTAGTAGAGTCTATGAAATACTGGTAGCATCACTTTTGCTCAGCCACACACCCATTTACAGTAAGGACAGACCACAAAGCCCTACTGTATTACCAGGAACCTTGTCTCTTAACTGAACGTCAGACCAGATGGTATGAAGTCCTAGTCAAGTTTAAATTCCAATACAAGTTTATCAAGGGTATTGATAACCATCTGGCGGACTCCCTCAGTTGCAACCCAGCATTCCTTCCTGACGTTAAGGCTGAACAAGAATTTAATACAAAGGTCATGATTCCCCCCAGCGCCATTCTATCCTCTCCTCCCATGGGAACAATCTGTACCCTAAGTGTCCAAGAACCTGCCAACCCAGACCTGGTAGCTAGAGTCAAGTTGTTGCAACCTTTAGACAAACAGTATCCCCAGTTGTTTAAGTTGGCAAGTCAATCTACTCCCCACACCTGCTACAGTTCTGAAGAAAGTACCATACTTCACAATGGTTGCCTGTGGGTACCTGATGGTGATATTTGCCTGGAAGTCATCAAGGCCCACCATGACAACATATTGTTTGGTTGCCAAGGGAAAAATAAGACCATAGAGATAATCTGTAGACAATTTGATTGGAGAGGGCTCACATCAGACATAGCTAAGTACTTGAAGGACTTCATGGTTTGCCTGAGGGCAAAGCCCTCCTGTCTCAAACAGACAGGTCTACTGGTACCACTACAAATTCCAAATGGGCCATGGACATCTCTGTCTGTTGATTTCATAGTAGAACTTCCTCCATCAAACGGTTATGATGCAATCATGGTAGTAGTAAATTGTTTCACAAAGATGAGTCATTTCATCCCCTGCCAAACCACAATCACATCAGTCCAGATAGCCAAACTGTTTGTCAACAATGTTTTTGCCCACCATGAAATCCCCCACGAGATCATAAGTGACAGAGGTCCCCAATTCACAGCACAATTCTGGGAGGAATTCTCCAGACTCCTAGGCATTAAGTTATGCATATCAACAGCCTACCACCCCCAATCCAATGGCCAGACAGAGAGGGTGAATCAATGTCTGGAAACATTTCTTAGATGCTATTCTAACGCTGAACAAGATAACTGGTCCCAAAACATACCAATGGCCCAGTTTGCTTACAACAATGCCCCACACTCCTCTTCTAATGACTCCCCATTCTTTGCAAATTATGGCTACAGCCCCCAATGTAAATTTGGTTCACTCTCAGGTAACAAAGTGGAATTGGCATTCTCACAGGCAGCAGCTTTAAAAAGAATCTATGAAGAAGTCAAAGTGTCCTTGACTCATGCTGTGACAACTTACAAGGCTTATGCAGACATGAAAAGAAGAGTGGGCCCAGCGTATGAAATTGGTGATCAAGTACTGGTTGACTCCTGGAACATGTGACTAAAAGTACCCTGCCGGAAGCTAGGCCCCAAAAGAGTAGGTCCATTCAGAATCTTAAAGAAGATTGGATCTTCAGCCTACCAACTGGACCTCCCTCCCTCCTTCCACATCTTCAGCACATTCCATGAATGCCTATTAACTAAGTATGAAGGTCCCCCAGTATCTACTCCTGACCCCATAATGGTGGATGGACAACTGGAATATGAACTGGAATCAATAATTGCATCCAAACTATCTCGCAAGCGCCTGCACTACCTAGTAGCCTGGAAGGGATACCCAGCCTCAGAAAACTGTTGGATTCCCCATTGCAACCTCACTCACACCCAAGAAATGCTCCAGGAATTCCACGAGAACAATCCCCAAGCAGTAGGTCCAGTAAAGGCCACCCTAGCTGCCATGAAACTCCCTCCTGCCCACAAGAACTATGCATTGGCAGCACTCCCAGGAGGTGGGAAGTCCCCATTACCAAAGAAAGAGAGTAATATCATGGCCATAGTTTTCCTGGGTGTGGCTCGGCCAAAGTGCTGCCACCTGGGGAAACCCGGCCTGAAGCCCCGCCCGCTTGCGGCGATTGTAGATTTAAATCTAACAATTGATTGCAAGTGGGTGATGGCACAGGAAATTGGGTCTGAGTGGGGCGCAGATGCCCCACGCCCAATTTTCCCTTTCTTGACCTGCTGGTCAACAAATCCTGACCTCAAAGGAGGTCAGGTAACAGCTTACAGAACCACCATTGGTGGTATCTGTAAGCTGTCTAAATATTGTATTCAAGGAGGCCACCTCATCAAGATGTACCCAAAGGCTTTAAGTAACAATTGTCCCCACCAAACTACCTTAGTAGTTTGATATTTTACTCTCAATAAATATCTTGCCTCAATGATTCACTTATTTCAATATTTTCCAGTCAGATTTGTAATAACCAGACTGCTAGATTCTGCTTTCTCACCTCTGCAATTTCCTGGTAATCTTCCACCTCCTGCTGAAATGATTCCTGAAACCTGCAAAATTGAATGTGAGCCTATCTATGCTGCTGATTCCTTAACGTTGAGCCAAATGAAGGTCTTCTTGATGTACCTGTGCATAATCTTCTGCTGCACCTTTCCTTATTCACTCTTCAAGGGTTATAATTTACAAGTAAACACACATTGTCTCCTCCTAATTGGTAATGTCATCCTAATTTGGGTGTACATTCCCCATTTGATTGATTATGACGAGCTCTCTCTACTTTACCCTGACAACACCTTTTGAAGTGATGTACGATGTGAAAGCACCAATTGCAATACCTAGAATCTTACCTGTGAAAGACGACACGACTAACTACAGACAAGTAGTTAGAGCCAAAGTTGTGACTGCCATCAAAGAGAAGGCTAGAAGAACAAGAGAGACACAAGAAGAGATTCACTTCAACTTACCTATATTCCGAATTGGTCAACACGTGTTTAAATTAAAGAATAGCTTAGTAAACAGCCATTCTGGAAAGTTCAATACTAAGTGGACAGGACCCTTCACCATCTATCGACTAAGCAATAACAACAATTATTACCTTGAAAATCATGAAGGCGTCAGATTTGTCCAACCAATCAACGGCGCACAACTGAAACCAAACCACAAATAATTTAGTGGCGAAGTGTGATGCCGAATTTGATTTGTCATCGAATATGAAATATTAGCACATTTCCGAAACCACTATATAATCCCCAATCTATTGCAATAAAGCACTACTCTATTATTTCCTAAATATCACAAATCTGTAATTCGGCACTACAGTGCCAATCAAAACTTGGTCACAAAACCAATTGTGTAGATTTCGGTGCCCGTCCCAACCCTAATAATAATGAGAACTTTGCCATGGGAATTTAATTGGCATATCCCATATCTACCAATCATATAACGCGATACCTGCCCATGCTACTAATGCGGGACCATACCTTGCGAATTTAGTCATTTATACGTGGGTTTATCGTACGATTGGTTAAACTGTTAGGTTTCGGATCTATAAAGTTCTGCTCGGTGTAGTTTGGCATTTCTCGCACAAATGAAGGGGTTTGGCTGTAGTTTTATGTCTGCCTCGAAATGCGCATTGCATTTTAAACGGTTAGCAATCCTATTTAGTTTATTTGTACGTTTGTTGATGGCAACTAAGACATAAAACAGCTTAAAGCCGGAATGCCTGATGGATAATGATGTATTTTTGTTATATATGATTTTATCTTGATGCAAGGGGGATGGTCTAAATGGGCTTGGATGTTTAGAAAGAGAACACTCTGTAGTGTATAAACTGAGTGGATCAATGTTAAAAAGAAGTGGAGCTTTTGCGGATATCTGTTTTTCTCTCGAGTATAGTTAACGACTTTACTCTCCGGATGGCCGATCCGGTTGCCATGGCTTGGCAGGGGGAGCTCAGGATATCGAAACATATCTTGATCAGCAGGTCTATTTTAGGCGAGTCGTTTGAACTCTTTGGCTCGTGAGCGTAGTGGATGGTTAAATCTGGGGTGATAATGTAAGTGCCGCCCGGCCTGAAAAGAGCTCGTGGGGTTGCGTTTGATCGGCGGAGAGTTGAAAGAAGGCCTGGCTTCCGGTCTTTAGGAGGCTTGGTGGGAGCGCGGCAGATGTTCTTGTAGAAATCAACGTAAACCTTTCCCTTCCAGCCGGTGTACTGCAAAAATTCCTCTGCTCCGACGAACTGCTCGCTGATGGCTACAACTGGCACCCCCATATCCATAAAGAAAGAGTGAGGCTCAGTCAACTGACGAAAGTCATGCCGGGTTTTCGGGTCCTCGTAGTCTCTCAGGATTTTCAGCAAAGTTAAACGTTTAAACAGATCGGGGAAGTTGGTGTGGGCGTGGTTGACTAGAGGATACTGTGATAACACAGCGTTTGGGAAATCTTGATGAGGCATAATGCCCTTCGATAGTTCTTACGTTCTTATACTATTGGAGTGAGACTGGCATCCTCTTTTGTTACCAGGTAATTTCTTGATTAATACGTGTACATGAAAAGGATGACTTAGAGAATGACAAAAAGGGCATTTAGGCCAGATTAGATGATGTGCTATCGAGAGGGGTGTGTTCCTAATTAGTCTAGTGTTTATTAAGGTTCAAGGCTAAAACGAAGCAAATAAGAACCAGCAACGGTTGATCAAGGGTACTAATTGATGCCAAGATTGAAGAAATGTACTTTGAACAGTCAGTTTGTCACAATCATACTCTGCGCCACTTATTAATCCTCTTAGACTAGTTTATTATTAGTCCTTGAATGAATAAAAAATGCACTTGGTTTTGACCAAACTTACCCTTCAAAGTATCCCCTTGTTTCGAGCATGATAAACAACCTTGGTGGAATTGATTTCAGCCACAAACCATCAAAGTAAACTGTATTGCGACCAAACCATAACTAAGCCTCAGCGTCTCTGCCAATCCAAATACTCATCTTCATGACAGTTGAGGATCTCGATTCAGAAAAGGTATGCAGCTTATCAACCCACTTGGTTTGGAATCTTGGATCAACTCTCACATAAACAGGCAATAAAGCACCTGCTGATTCTTTGGATGGCATGATTATCATTGATAGTTGTAAAACACTGCTAACCATGCATCTTGGCAGCTTTCAGATAGAAGCAACCATAAATAAAGAATCCCCATGTCAATAGAGATTAAGTGGGGAAATGGTAATGTCGATTGTATACTTTATCTCTGCTCTGTGCAGAAGGTTCTGATAGCATCTACCACTTTAAACGATATTTTCAATTATTTTTTTAAGAAATTGGATAAATTTTTCTCCGAAGGACTTAATATTAGGCTCTGAATCCTTTTTAAAAAAGAATTTTATGTACACAGCTATGCATAGCTGTAAAGGGTTGGTTTTATTTTAAACATTGCCGTATAGCGGCTTTATGTTTAATAAAGCTTCACAGATAGTTTACTACGGATCCGAGCGTGCATCCGACCTCAGCCAAAGAGTCGATTCCTCGCTGCGGCAAATACTTCCCGAACCTGACCATTCATCAATATTCAGTCGTTTGAGGTAATCTATGCTCTAAATCTTACTTCCCGGTATTATACCGCCGGAATCGATGCACTGGCATAGCCCCTTTAACTCCTTAAGGGCAGTCGACGCCACCTTGAAAACACCTTATCGAAATCCTTTTGAGATGTTTTTTTTGCATTTACAAACTTTAATGGCAAAAGGCAATCGAAATAGATTGCCTATAAACCTTTTCACTGCAGCCCCAGAACAACTGCCATCTCAATCACCATCTCAAGTGTAATTGATGAACCCTCGATCGGCTGGATTTGTTTGCATAGTAAAATATTTAGTGTTGGTCTGTGTTCCAACCGACATTCGCTGAAGGATAAAAATTCACGCTTCACAACAACAGTCCAGAAAAGGGATCGTAAATAAGCTCATCCTTATTGAGAACGATGGGGATTGCTATGAAAAGTATTAAACCCTCGGCAAGTAAGGGGGTAGCCCAGGTGGCATGATTCTGATCAGGTGTGAACATGTGCTGTATAAGATCATGTGAGGGATTGCCATTAGAGTTGTATTTTCTCCTTATAGGGAAATACAAAGTTCAGTCATGGCAAGGGGATTGATTGAGGCTATAGCATTAGACCTATCATGGGGTGGCTGGTAAATTATCACAGACATAGGTTTTCCAGGTATGGTTAGGCTAAATCGCCATCACCCAGAAAAAGGGTTCTAAATCCTGTCCCAATTGTGGCAATCATAGATTTAAATCTAACAATCAATTGCAAGTGGGTGATGGCAAGGGGAATTGAGTCTGAGCGGGACACAGATCCCCCACAATAAATTTTCCTGCAAGTAGTTTTATGGGTGTCAAACCCTAACCTCCTAGGAGTTCAGGTAACAGCTTACAGAACCACCATTGGTAGTATCTGCAACCTCACTAAATACCAAACACTAGGAGGCCACCTCACCTTGATGCATCCAAAGCCTATAAGTACCAATTTTCAACCAACTACCTTAGAGGTTTGATACCTTTGACCAAGAAAACATCTATCCTCATGATCCACTTGTTCCAATACCTTCCCATGAGACCTGCAATACTAAGATTGTTACATCCTGCACCTTTGTCATCCCAAAAATCCCTGAAACCTTTCCCCTGCCAAAATTATCCCTGAAGCTTGAAAAATTAAGCCTGGATCCATCCAATTAGCTGCAACCGGCCCTCAATCTACTTATCATGACATCAAGAATCCCTACGTATTGTGAGAAGGGTTGGCAGTCTAGGGAGCAATCCTGGTTGTGATACCCCTGTCCCGGGTTTGTTGCCCCTAAACTGGGGTGTGGACTGAAGCCAATCCAGAAAGCTGAAGATCAGCTGTTTCTGGGCGTGTAGAGAAGATCAGGGGCATATATGGTTGTGATGAACATTTTGGTGCTACCCAGGGTGTCTTCAAGTTGAAGGGGTGGTTGTCATAGACAGCTATGAGCGTTTAGGTCTGAAGTGGTTGGGGTTGGGCTTTGCGGTGTGGGGTTCAGGGTGTAGACTGGGTTGGGCATGGAGTAGCAGCCTTCCAAGGGACTGGTTGTGCTCTGGATCTGTCCCTGCTCAATTTATGGGCTTTGGCTCACCGCTATACCAACTGATGAGTGGAAGTGAGGGAGGGGTTGATGGGGATTGTGGGTTTTAACTTGCCCTGGTCTACTCCTGTCATGCCATTAGGGGTAAAAAAGGCCATTGCACTAGGGCTGAAGCATGTATAATGGTCAATTCTGGCAGGTGGGATGAGTAAGGTGGTTGATAAATATTTCATCCAGGCAGTATCAAGATGCTCCTGGGATCACTTGGCAGTTAGTTGAACCAGAAACCCATTCAAACTTTCCACTCAGTTATTGGTTTGTGGATGATACAGAGATGTTTCTACAAGCTCCAGGGTGTACTTTGAATGGCAACTGTGTTAATTTCAACTCCCTGGTAGTTGACACTATAGTAAAGTGAGAATTCAGCTTTTTCCCTGATTGACAACTGGAAATTGACGCTTTTTTAATTAATGGATCTTGATGTACTGAAAACTTTTAATATAAAAAATTAAGCTATACAGCTATGGTATACTAAAGTGACTTCAGAGAGCTCAAAATGCAATAAAACAGTACCCTAATTAATAAAAATAAGGAGAAATAAGCAATTATTTCTCATTTTACTATGTAATTTACACTCTTCATTATAAAAATATTTTTGATTACCATATAAATTAAAATTCCAACAAATCAAGAATAAACATAAGCACAGCAATAGAAGTTATCCAGAATATGAAGAAATATTAATATTTATTTGATATAGTTCATATAAGAATAAGTGTGAATTTCTTTTGTTTTATTAGGAAATTAACAAAAATTAAGGTAATTCATTCACTTTCAACTATAAATATTCATCTTAAACTTACCATGTATACATAAAATAAGCAGTGCTATCTAATCAAATCAAAAAATAGAAAAATTAAAGCTAAAAACTAATTTATTGAAACTAAAAAGTAAAAATTAAAACCACAGAAGCAAGACAGCAAGTTTATTCCTCCCCATTCTTCCCCTTCTTCATTTTGGCCCCTTCTAGGAGGGCAGTTGCAATGAGCTCAAGCCGCTGCTTGCTCTCTGAGGGCTTGTATTATGATTGGCCGCATTTCAAATGGCCTTGGTGAATAGGGTGGGACAGGTTGTGGGCTTGGTGGGGGACGCGGTTTGCCAAGTCACGCAGCTTGGAGATGGTTTTCTCCTGCTTGTGCTGCAGAAGGGAGAAAAACTTATCAAATTTTGGGTGGAGCCCAAAGTTGGCCTTGAGGTGTTTGTGATAAGCCTCTGGTGCTGAGGTGGTCTTGAGCTCACCATTCACTGCCGCCCGGTACACATTCTAGCTGGCCTTGGCACGGGCCTTGCCTTGCCTCTGCGTGACAACCTTCCCAATCCACTGGGGCTTGAAGTACTCAAGGATAGCTTAAAATCTGAGTGCTTAACTACATAAGGATCCTTTGAGAGAACCTCAAACCCCTGCACAGTGTGCTCTGGCTTTAAAAAAGCCAAGGCACTGAATTGTGCCAGCACAAATTCGCAGGTTTCTGAAGTATCCCTCCAGCTCAACCTACTTAGCTCAGCATGGGCCTGCACATTCTGAGCAACTGCTTGGCAGAAGTGGAAGTGGCACCTGTGACTGTACTACAGTCACATTGGGCTGTGGTTTCACAAAGAGGTTCAATTGTGATGAATTTCATAGGTTGAAATTCAAAACAATAGGATTGGCTTTGGAGAGACTTTCCAGCGTAGTAATGGTTACCCAGGAATCAATTAGGCTGTACTAATTGAGGGCCGGAATGAATAATCTGAGCAATTCAGATTATGAGACTAGGTGTCACAAACTGTTTAATTAACCATGGAGGTTAATTGATACTTAGGGTAAAAAAGAAGGAAACCCCTGATAGAGATTCAAACCTTGACCTCATTTAATTGAGTAATAAGTTTATGTCGAGCTTAACGAGTACGCCAAGTTTTTTTATAGGAAACACAATTTTATTTGGGGTTCAAGACAACGTTAAAAGGAACGCGGCCAAGATAAATAAGGGATGGGGGATTTAAATTTGGGGGCTAACAAATACGCCAAGTCAAGTTGCAAAGATGATGGTTTGAGTTAGTGATTATACACCGTATAATAGCTGACTTGATCCAGCATTGAATCTAAAGATATCTGCCGTGTAATGTATGGTTATTACTATGTGGAATAGTAATAATACAGTGTATAATAAGCACTTATACGGCGTATAAGTGTTAATAAAAGTGATTTTATGGTGTGTAATCATACTGATTAATTCACAATGACACATGGTCTTTGGTGTGAATTAATTAACTGCAAAGGTTAATTAAGTTAATTGATAGGTTCAATTGACAGAAGGAAATTGTCTAAATACAGGAAATGATGCCTTGATATTTAGGATTAATCAGCTGGTTCCAAGTTGGAACACCAATAGCTTGGATCTGGAATACATGATTCCACAGGGTTTTGGCGCCGGAAGTCTGGAATGCTTCAAGCCAAAACAAGACATTCCACCATAAAGAGTCAAGTGATTCTGGAATGATCTAGGTATCCTCTCATAGGCTGAGAAGTGTGAAGATATTTTGGGTAAAGATCTGGATCTGGAATACATATATTCCACAGGGTTTTGGCGCCGGAAGTCTGGAATGCTTCAAGCCAAAACAATACATTTCCACAGAAGGAATCAGGTGATTCTGGAATGTATTAGGGCACATTCTTATAGGTTAAGAGTGTGAAGATCTTATTGGTAAAGATCTGGATTGGATGACGCCGTTATGTCATAAACCATGTGATAAGAATCCTGGTGTGATTTCAGAACCGGAGGGGTTTTCAGCCGAATGTACCCTGATTGGTATATAATGGAAACATGATAATAATTAATAAAAAAATGATGCTTATTGTGACAATGGTTGCTTTCCCCTCAATCTTTTTATGCTTTGTGTTTTTGGCTTTTAACTGAAATAAGACTACTATGGAATGAAAGAGATGGTCTTTAGCTAAGACTATGGGAAGCAAAAAACGTGGAAGTGATCACCAGATGGCAACAAGTTTAACGCCAAGATTGCTTGCCTGGAATCCAAGCTCATTGAAGCTTATATAAAGGATTCCCTGTCAAACTGTAGAAGAATAAGAACAGGATAATGAAGAAGCAAGTATGAATTTCCTGGATCCGTCACAGCACCCCTGCACTTCCCTTCTGAACAGCTGCTTGGATGCATTGAACTGAGCAGGCTCAAAGTCCATAATGCATATGGCAGGCCCAAGAGCTCTCAGCCTTACCTTTTCCTCCAAGTCCAGGGTGGCCTGGTCTTTGTCAGAGGCAGGAGGGTTGGAATGGGTGTAGGGGTTGTCTTCTTGGCATCATTAATGTCAGGAAGGAGAGAAAGTGCTTGGCAGAGGATGGTAAAAGCACGGGTGTAAATGGCCTTGGTGGCCCCAGGAAGAAGAAAGAACACAAGTGGAATCACCCAGATGTCAATCTGGGTATGGATCATCCAGAGCTGCTTGAACATCTGGGGGCAAGTGATGAAGGTACCATCAACTAGCCAGGTTGAAGTCCTTTTCAACTCCATCAGGTTCTACTTAGTTGAGTAGCAGATTATGCGGTCTTTGGTGGCGGGCCTGTTGTCATGGAGGAGGAAGCGCTCCCCACTTGGAAGCTGCTTGAGCTCATGGGTGAGCATAAGCTCCAAGAGGACGTCTGAAGCCTTGGGGGAGGGGGATTGGCGGCAATACACTTATTGCTTATGAACTTAACCAACTGCTCTTGAGTTGGTACCAACTTGAGATTGTTGGGTTTGAGATGTTGGAGGGCCTTGATGGCCAGATCTGATGCGCGGAGGTGAGAGGATGTTGGGATCACCTGGACCAGGTACCATTTTAACATCAAGGTTATAAGATGATTGGGGGGCTCACAAGAGTGCTCCCCCTTCTCTGCAGTTACTCGCTCCCATCCCTCAGTGTTTAGCCGGGCCCCATAAGTCTTATCCTCACAGATAAAGTGCTTACTATTGGTTTGGCGCTTTTGTTTGTTACAATTAAAAATGTAGTTATCAGCAACGTAGTCAGGGCTGCCCTTTACAGACATAATTGGGAAGTACCAGGGGAAGTGCTTGGGGACTTTAAACTCTCTGTTCACATTACAGATATTGTGGATGGCCAGTGGATCCCAAGCCACATGACCAGAAGCTTTGAACTTCTTGGAGTACTCCTCAGGCTCATCTTGTCACGGTAGGTTCCATAATGCCGGGTATTGTCCGTCCAAGTAAGAAGGCTTGGAAGGCCGGAAAACCTGTATCAAAATTGACAGAGTTAACTGATTTAAACCAAACAGTTGATCAAAAATGGTTCACAGCTGCTCCAGTCTGCCAGCTGAAACCAGCTCCCCCTTTCAAACTAACGTTGATAAATTGACGTAATATGAGGGTCACCCAACATGAGCTTGTTAATCAGCATGGTTGTCAGAAACTGGTCACGCAAGGGTTCTTTGCAACCTGGACTATATACTTACTTAACAATGAAGAAGGAATAGGAGGTCAAGACTCAGGTGGTATTGCTTAGCCAATTTTTCTGATATATATTGAATAATTTTCCCTGTTTCAACTCTAAGAGTTGAGTCCTCCTAAATTTACTCAATAAAAATCATTTATCCCAAGTTCTAAATTTTGATTTTAAAAATGCATCCTGTGATTGGGTTGTTGTGGTATATTCCGTACAATCTGATTCTGAACCAAATCATTTCTGGAAGATGGGACCCTGCAACTGGAACTTTGTTGTTGGCGCCTCCCAATGTCAATTTCATGCCAGCTAATTTTGCAGCTCCTCCCCCCATTCTTGAAAATGAAAATTGTGTTAATTCCCAATGCCCAGAATTTTACGCTGAAGATGCATTGATGCTTTCCCAGGTCATTTATCTTGGACTACTTTGGTTAGGACTAATTTTTCTACTTAATCCTGGAGTTACAATTGGAAATTTCACAAAAAATATCTGAAGCTGCGTTGGTGGTTAATCATCAATTCTATGTGGATTTGGGTGATAATTCCCCATCACTTAGAAACGGCTTCATATTATCCAGTGATTTCCGTCACACATCTTGGGGATCAGATGAGGGAGGGGGGAAGAGCCGTCAGGAGGGGAAGGGTTCTTTGAGGTCTACTTGGATGCCTCCTTTTTCTTACCAGAAGAAGAGGTGGGCTCCTTGGCAGCCTTTGACTTCTTGGTATGTCACTCCTTGGTGGGCTCAGAGTCAGCCTCTGAGTGGTAAAAGGAGTGATCAGTAATATCACCATCAGATTTATTGGGGGAGGAATTTTTGGGGGAAGGTGAAGGGAATGTGGAAGATGAGGGTGGAGGGGAGGGGAGGAGTAGGAGTAGGAGGAGATGGAGTGAGAGGAGATGGGGTTGGAGACTTTGCCTTTGCAGGCTTCTTGGCACGCTTGGGAGTGGAGGCAGTTTCTTTGGAGGCTTGGCGCTTGGGCTGTTGGCTGTTCTTGTTTGATCTTGTCTAAAGAAAAGTTTAGTTTTGTAAATAAAACAGTGTGAAAGATATGAAACACAGAGGTAAAGCAAAGTAAAATTTAAATGAAAAGTATGCAAATAAAGTTTTATTTATCAAAAAAACATAACAAAGTAAATAGAAGCAAAATAGAAACTCAAAGTATAGATATAAAGGTTAAAACATAGAAAATAAGTGAATTTATGATGAAGCATCAAAGATGTTAGGTTCAGCATAACATATTAGTGCTAAATCAATGTAAAAGTATAATTAAAAATCAAAAATATAAATGAAAATTATATGGAGAGTAGCAGAAAAAGTAGTAGATTATAATTGCAAAAAAATAAAAAAAATTATCATGTGGAATTTTTTTATTGGGAGTTGAAAATTCAAAACATAGTAAAGTGTCAAGTTTGGCACTGTCAATCAGCTGGGAAAAGCTGAATTATCACCGTCAAGTATGCCAGAGTTGAGCAAAAAAATCAAATTTACTATGTTTTTTACATATAAAACTTGCTTAAATTTAAAACGGGTTCAAAATTTAACCCAGAAGCAAGGCAGTTTCATATGCTCAAAAATAAAAAAATACAACATAAGTTAAAAAAGTAAATGAGTAGGAAGGTGTTTATTAGTGATAATATTATACTGTGAGGAGCTGGGAGTGACTTATTTACCATATTGTTGGTTAAAACGTTAATAAGCTCTCTGTATTAATCCCCAAGTTAAAGTGTCAAGTGGATGAGTGTCAAGTGGCGCTCATAGTGCGTCACATATTAATTTAGCCTTAATTCCAAGCCTTTGATTAGTTAAATCCAAAACCAATTGGGTGGCAAGTGGATAGAGTCAAACAAAGAAGATGTCAAGTTTCAGTTTTTTATAAATTACATATGAAATCTTTTAATAAATTGGGCTTAATTTATGTGGCACCACTTAATCCACAAACTCGGGAATGACATAATGTAAAACAAGTGGGGTATTTGATTAATGTCTATATCACTAAATCCAGTATAGTGGTGCTTGGGAGCCTAATTGATGACTATGGACACTAATAATAAAAATATAATAGTAAATAACAAATTCTATATAAGTGCATATGTATTTTATTAATACAATTAAAATTTGGCTTAAAAAGTGTCAAACTGGTCACTTTTTGTTTTAGAGTGTTGAACACAGGTTTTTTCATTTCTATTAGTAAATTTACTTATAATTGACCCTTAAATTGGTATTTTAGCTAACCAAATTATTAAACAGAGTCAAGTTTGGGTAAATTTAACCCTGATTTTTGGTTTCAAACCCCTAAATCACTAGTAAAAATTAGCTTAAAATCAGTTAAGCCAAAAACACTAATAGATTCACATATGCGGCACTCAACTCCCTGGTACTTGACAAAGTGTCAAGTACCAGGGAGTCAATCACCAGGGTTCAAACTTACCACAGTTGCCCTTTGAATAATACACCATCATGGCATTGTCTATGAGTTCTGACTCTCAGCATGTGATGAGTCATTTGGTGTGGCCAAGCATGTCACAATCTTCTTGCCAATAAAGTGAGTAGTGGGGGTGATGTATAGGTGATTGCCCAAGCCACAGGCCAGAAAATGAAGTAGTCAATGGTGGTGATGATGATGAATTTCTTCCTAGCTTGTCTTTGGGTAGGGATTTAAAGCATCAAGGGCCCATTTTATAAGAGCTTAATGGCTTTTATTGGTAACGTTGAATTCAGCAGAGAAGGTTTGGATGCATTCTTAGTACACACCAAGATATTTCTATAAACTCCAAGATGTTTGGCTCATATATGAACATCAGATCTGGCATTTAATCATCATGAATAAGTTACACCTACAGATATATGCTGGTGTACAGTGTTGGTGCAGTTAGCTATATCCCTACTATGTGGTGGGAATATAGGGTGTCTTATATCCTGTTTTTCCCAGTGGTAGATGTTCACCACATTATTTGTGAGCTGGATCTGATTGTCTTTGAGCTTGGAGATGGTGTTTCATTAGTATCTTTGTACCATGTACTTTCATGGAGAAGGTATAGTAGTGGCCAGTCAGGGTCCAGGCTGTTTTCCCTGTGATTGACTCCACATCTAGTCAGGAAAGGGCCTCAGCTGTGTTTAACTCCTCTCAAGGTTTATTCCCTATGTGGAGTTGGCAGGTGTTTGGTTGATTTGACCAGCCTGCTTGGCATCAAGTCAGATGTGACTGAGTGTTGAAGTACTGAAGAAATTTATGGTCCATGAGGACACAGGGTAAAGGTATCACCTTTCAGATAATAATGCCACTTCTCAACACAGTGAACACTAGCAGCTAAATCATTGTTATTGATTGGGTAGTGCTTCTTGATGTTGTTAAGTTTATTTAATTCATAAGCAACCAGGAGAAATACTCTACCATTTGTCTCTACCCACAGTACACTCATATGAAATGGTCAGAAGCCTTGTCTTGAGCTCATACTGACAGTTTTTTGTGAAACTGGAGAATAGATGCAGTTGTGAGGTTCTGATTGAGTTTTCAAAATCTTGCTCTCAAACCGAGGTCCACTGAGACCTCTGTTTAGTGATGAGTAACTCAGCAAGGGAGCAGCAAGCTCCCTGCAGTTAGGTATGAATTGACATAAATACACAACCATTACAAGGAAGATATGTACTTGATTGACATCAGTAAGAGGGGGCATTTCAATGATTGCCTTGATTAAAGTTGAATAAGTTTTTATCCCCTAAGAAGAGATGGTATATCCCAAGAACAGTAGCTCTGACAGGAGAACCCAAATTTAGATGTTTAACCTTAAACTGGCGTTTATGAAGGGTATTAAAGATAGCACAGATGTGCTAGAGGTGTGTTTCTTGATCTTGACTAAAACAATAATGCCATATAGGTACAAAAAGAAAAAACTTCTTAACCAAGCTGTGGTGGTCCACATTGAGAATGATAGCAGAAAAGGGCTAGGATTGGTTAAATGGAAATTGGCTACCTGAGAAAGGTAAATATTGGTTGGTTTATTGATTTATCTAGCCTTGGTGGTTAGTGTTAGTGTTAGTGTTGGGAATTTTGACCAAGCAATGATGCCAATTATGACGGAGCCCATGGATTGCCATAACCAAATCCATAAATTAGTAGTATAAAATACAGTGATGCCAATTATGACAGAGTTTGCAGATATGAATTGCAGCTACCAAATAACATGAATTGATAGTATAAATCATATGCATATTAGATCAGCAGTAGCCTGCTGACCTGAACCTTAAATTAGCCAATGATAAGCGCCGCCACGGCACTTAAGTGATACATGATTTGCCGCCGCGCCACTTAGGAAAAGACACAGGCCTTGCGGCGCTGCCTAACAACTGGATTAGGCACCAAAGCGCCAAACTACTTTTACGTCAAGCACCACTGTGCCAACTGAAAATTATTGCAAGCACCACCTGGCAAATATTGCAGGCGCCAAGGCGCCGCTTTACTTTTACATCAAGCACCCAGGCGCTGGCTTCAATTCCCCATAATCTCAAATTTCCATATTTATGACATTAATAATCATTAAGCTTGCAGTATGTCAGGAAAGTAGGAAGTGATACTGAAGTAGCTAAATTATTCCATGCCAGCAAGGATCACCTATGCTGAGTGAAGATGAAGATATTCTATTGGTTGACATGCAATAAGTGCCAAACCTAGATTAGTAATTACCCAAATTAGGGGCGTGTTAGAATGTACTAGAAGACATTGCTAGCAGCCCAGGGATTGACCTTTGCAGAAGGTATAAGAAGAATTAATAACTCACAATAAAAATAAGCTTTTAATCTTGACTTGTCTGGAATATATCTTTAATCTGGTTGACCATTGTCCTAATCCTTAAGTGCTTCTGCGCAATCAGAAGCCATTGCTGGACAGTAATCATAGTTCCATTCAATCATGGCTCTTCTGATACAATACTAATCATATCCTCACATATGAATGTATTCCAGCAAATATCCTGTGCCCTATAATCTCAAATAATTGTGGCGCTGTAATGCAAAAAGCGCAACAGTTAGTTTTCTATGCATTGGGGGTGTTAGTAAGATAGCCCCTTATTAGTGAAGTGTAAGGATAGAGTTTTATCCTGGAATAGTCATACCAAAGGTATATGAATTATTAGACCAGCTGAGGCAAGAAAAAAACCAGGGTCCTTTGGGATGGGTGTGCTTAGGTAGCATTGAAAACCTGGTCTAACTGGGGTGATAATAAGTTGAGTTAGTTTGCCCAGGAGGGGGAGTTTCTATGTCTATGATTTATGGGTAGCCTTAAGAAAGTCTTAATGCTACTATGCAACCATAATAAGCTTATAACTATCATTAGAGTAGTTGTTTAGAGATGCAGATGATGAGCCTAGTGATGTGAAGGTATCTAGGAAGTGATTTTAGTTTTTTTACTCCTGAAAGCTCAAAATAACCACTTGAGAAATTCAGAACAGAGGTGACGCATGAGGAAGTGCCTGTTTCATAGAGATGCTGTGGTGAAGGATTTCTAAAAGTAGTTATTCAATCTCTTGATTCTTAGTACTATACCTGTTGAAGTTATGGTGGCAGCCTATGCAAAAAGGACAGAAGAATAAAAGATAATATAAAAAACTAGTTATTTATTAACAGTTAAGAAGGTTATATAATTGGATGATGATAATCACTGATTTGCTGTAGGAGGCTCTTGCCAGAGGAATTAACACAAGCAGGCCGGAAGATGATGGCATGGGAAACAGCAAGTGGTTTCATAACAATTGGTTTCATACAGCTTACTTGATTTGGAACATGGATTGGTATGGCCACAATTCTAATCAAGTTTTCAGAAGTAAATCCTGGCATGTCTTTGTAGGCTAAATACAATTTGATTGCTGTATTTAGAGAACCAGACATATAGTTTAAAGTAGTAATTAAAAACAACAGAACAATTGAATATTACCAGTGTTTGTTTTAATGTTCTTTACAAAAGAGGAAATTATTTGGCTGATTCATATATGAAATGCAACAGCCTGATTCTGATGAACTATTTGGAGAATATTGGTGGGGGCTAGTAAAAACAGAAACACTAATACAGGCTCAAAATATACTTAATAGACATTCCAGATGCTAGACTATCATTATGAGTTTGGAAAAGTCCACAGAAATTTTGAGAAAGGCAGTTCAGCGTTTCTCTGAAATGAGTTGCTTGAAAAGGAAGAAGCAGAACAGTCCAAGGAAATGTTTGAGTAAGGCACATAAATTTTTCTCCAAGAGCAAGTTTCTGGAGAAGCAGAGGGAAAGATAGATTGGGAAAAAATTTTGCTTTAGGTTTAATGCAGGAGAAAAATCAAAGAGAAACATAGAGAAAGTGTGGGGAAAAAGTCTCCTAGTGATTTCCTATAGAAAAACCAAGTTTGAATGCAAAAAATGTTGAAAAAACAGGGAACTAGCTCAGGATGCAAGGCACAAATTGTCAGTGTTTTTGTTGGTGAAATATTTTTTACTATTTGAGTTTTTGCAAAGATATGAAGAAGAGCAAAGCACTTCATATGGGTAAAGATGATAAATATTGATGGGACTATTTGAGTTTAAGGCTTATTTTACTAGTATTTTTATTGGAGAATAACCTATAGATTAATATATATTCAGAAACAGCAAGAGAATTTCATGGGATTACCTAGAGTAAGTTTAAAAAATCATTTTATCATAAAAAATGAGATTGTAGATAATTTTATACTGAAAAAACCATTATAAAAAGAATTTAGCCTAAAACAAGGGGCTATATAAGAGTGGTTGATCAAAAAGGGCTAGATAGGCAAGATAATATTGTAATATATTAAGTTTGAATAAATTATGGGGTTTAAACTTGAAGAAAATTATCACCAGAGCCGTGATGCAAGAGCTGGTGGCACCCAAGACATTATCAAAGTAGCAGCTGGCCTTTGAGTCTACAAATGTTGCATTTTAGAAGAGTTTCTAAGGGGATTTTTGAGTTTTTTGCTATCACAAAGGGTAGACTCTCAGGAAACCAGACCACTGTTCTTTTTTAGAAGCGGGGATTGAACCCACTGCCCTGAGTTGCAGCGCCACATATTGGGTTTCCACCTATGAGCAAGTATGTCAAGGTCTTGGTGCACTACCCCAAAGGGCTCCACTACATGCAGAACGTGCTTGCCTCAAATAGCTTCATTTTATTTTGACTCTTTGATCAATGTAGTAAGACAGAACTAATACTTATCTAGCCCACAGGCAAAAGGAAGGCCCAAAGAGACCAACCCCTAGGAAAATCAAATTCCTGTTTTTCAGTGACACCTGAAAGTCAATTCATCTGCCATATTCCTAGGAAGTCCAACAGTACACACCACCCTTTTCACTGTTCTTAGTACTAGTAAGGTATCAACCAAAAGTTCACAAGAGAAGGCCCAAGAAGGCAAAATTTCATAATCACCTCCACTTTCTAAGGGGATATTACTTCTATAAATAAAGACTTTCACAAAACCCATATATTTATAAGCATTAGAATCATGGAATCTTTCCCCTTATCTTTTACCAAAATGCTGGGAAAAATAAGCAGTATAGGAAGTAATTTAAAATTTTTCAAAAAAAAACTTGGGAGGAATAAAAAGACTGCTTAGAGGAATGACATTCAAGTAAGAGGAAGAGAGTTCCTGAATAAGAAGTCTACTACAAGCTTCCAAGAGCTTTACACCCCCAAGGAAGGGAAAACCCCAAGATGTTATAATGCATTGAAAAGATTATAAGATGATGGTAGGAAATGACCTGGAGGAATTAATGGGATTACATCCAAAGTATAAGTTGCTGGGTTTAGAACTCTGTGATGCTTACAGAGAGTAAGGGTGAGTAAGAGGGATAACCTCTTGGGAGACTTTTATCAGAGAAGTGGATTAAACCACTGTAATTGGCTGCAGATGCAAGAGAGTACATCACACTTTAATCAAGCCTGTTGTGCCTTGCCCTAAAGGACAGGCTCCTTTATTTTAAGTTTATGTTAATGTTTTGGTCTATTTTTTTTAAAAGATAGAGTTTAAATTAAAATTTTAATATATTTTTATTATAAATCATTTAAATTTATTTCTGCTCAACTTGCGCTGTGAGTTACTTTTGTGTTTCTTTTTTGCTCTCTCTTTAGTAGTAATATAATATCATACTTTAAAGAGAAGATTGTATTAATTTTTGCTTACCTTATGCACTTCAGGTTTACGTAAGCGCCTGCTTTCCCCCTCTCTGCTATTGCAGCTCTGCAGGTAGCTCTGCTGAGCTTACTGTCTCAAATTCTTTTGGAAATTGTGCCATTAATGCTATTTCAATATGGCCTTTGAATAATGATATAGGCAAAGATTTGGTTGGCTTTACTTTTGACTTTGGAAATTTCTTGCCTTCCATAAATGGATTGACATCAATGTCCACCTATTCTGGAATATCATAACTGTCTTTGACTGATACTGGTATAAATTCAACACAACATGACCCCCTCTGCCACTCTGTCTACCTATTGAGTGATCATCAACATTTGTCTACTATTTAAGTAGAATTACTTCTCCTAATAAAGACAAGTTTAACCACATTTGTGTTGGCTTTTGTATTCAATAAGCTTTTTCCATTCCTTTTTGCCAAAAGGAATACCTCTTCTTGCATTCCAGGAAATTAAACTTCAAACCTCAAATCTTTTTTTATAAAGATTTCCTGCTTCCTCCTCCTGGATGTTGTCCCCAGGAGCCAAACACAAAAAAATGGTGCTCATTACAGGGGCTGCAAGCCCCTTGGTTACTCTGTTTCCCCTCCCCTTCTCTGGTCTTTCTCCCTTTTGTCTCTGAAGTTCCCAATCCAACCAAAGTCTCTAGTCCTCTGCTCAAGGAAGATATCACAAATTCCTCACTATACCAATGGTAATGATGTTATTATCTGGGCCTTTTTGGGCCCCTCTTCCCGCTTTCTCTCTTAATTATGAACAAGCTTGTGCCGCGCTCTCTCTCTCCTTCACACAGACACAGTGACAATGCATACTGTTCCTAGCCTCTGCCCTGGCTATGCCTATGAGGATTTGTACTCCTTTCTACTAGATTTTGGCCTCCCCCTGCTCTAATGAAGTCCATGGAAACTATTGGTGTGCTGGTCAATCAATTTATCTAACCCACCTTAGTTCACCACCAGTTGGTGTTAGGGTTGCAAAACCAACTACTGCCTGCTGTGGCCACTGTTGTCTCCAATAATCACGCACAGAATATGGCTTACCAAAAATGGACCCATGGCCTCTTTGCCTGTATTTCCAATAACCAACGTGATTTTTTGGCTTTAATGAAGTACCTGACCTTGTCATTAAACTTGCTTTGCTCCTTGCTCCCAGGATACATTAGGGATTGAATATGTGAGCTAGATGACCACCAAGCTATGTGACAAGGACAGATTGAAGCAACTCTCTTGAAATATTGACAAGATTATAAGACCTTGGTTGACAAACTCAATCAATTTCAAGAACACATTAATTCTCAACTCAAGTTGGTTGGAGCCCACATTGATAATTGGGGCCAACAACTACACCAGCAATACAGATTGGATAAGGACACTCTAAGAAATACTCTGTGCCAGGTTCAGAATTACTTTGATGACAGGGTAGCCTCAATTGTAGTGACTTCAACTACTCCTTCTGCTTAGATTCCATCTGCCTTTGAGGATAAGGTCTGGGAATCCATAGCTGAGCTCAAAGCCACCACCTGACACAAGGCCTCTGTTTCCAATCCTCCACCAGTAGAACCTATGCCTAACCATGGCATTGCCACTTTGACAGATCAAGTAGCTACATTGTGCAATGGGATTGAGTATTTATGGCAACACCTCTACAACCAAGATAATTTTTCCTCTGAATCTGGTGGCAAAAGAGAGGCAGAGATCACTATTGTCCCTGCCTCTATAGACCACATGTGGTATCCTGGTTTTGACAGGAAACCCTGTATCAATTGTGGCCTCACTTTAGACCACTTAGCAGCAGTGACCAATGGCGTTGGGGACAGACAGGACGTGCTGGAAAGAGAAGTGCAGAGCTTTACCTGCTTAAAAGAGACAATGAATGAGCAAGTTGCTCCTTTGAAGTCTCAGGCTACTGCTTTAGCCACCCATGTCAATGGGGTTGTAGGTACCTTGGCTTTTCAACAGATACAAGTTGATTAGCTCAGAACTGTTGTCACAAACGCAAGTGACATAAGTGGGCAAAACAGCTCTACTCTAGACACCTTAGAGGAGAGCCTCTGGCTCTTATGGGCTAGGCAATCTGCCGCGGCATCTGAGTTTGAAGGAAACACTCACATTAATGCTATTAACCAGTGTGATAACAGCCAGTCCAAATTGTTTTCTATTGATCCCAACTTCAAGCCCACATTTAAGCAGATATTCAATACTAAGACCTCTACCATTGATTCTCTATTGAATATATACAGAACTGCAATGGAAAGGGCTACAGATGAACTTAAGAAAGAGCACATCCTTACCTGTCTGCATCCAACTTTCCAAGAAGTTGTAGTCCTTGAACTCCCATCCACTGTTACTTAAGAAGATATGAAATACCTGCTATCAAGGAGTTTGGAGGAGACCTCAGTTTGGAGGTTAAGAAAGATACTTTAATGCATATTGCTTTCAAACCCAAGGAAACTCTGGCTGAGTTTGCTGATGCTTCTATATTGAGGGACAACAACTCATCATCAGTCAAAAATTGACTCCCCAGGAAGTGTATACAGTGTTGAGCAACTTGTGTTATTGCTGGTATGTTCAAAGCTACAGATAGATGTTAGCCTTGCCAATGTACTCTACCTAATCCTATGCAAGAGCACTACAGACTACAATAGAATAGAAATTTGAAGATAATTATGTTTATTGAAGCTGGAGTACAATCTAGCTGGCAGCTGCAATCTATCCAGGTGTAACTATGAATTTGTTTTTGTCCTTTCAGGCGTCTATATCAATATATACTGCAACAACCCTTGTTCTCATCCTTTCAGACAGTTCTCAGTGGCTACCTTTGCAATAGGTCCATTTTTGCTGGCTGCACCTATCCTGATTGGCTGTCCTTGGCATGTGTGTTGCTACTGGCTTTTGCAGGCGTACATGCCACTTCAGGTACAGCCTACACTCTTCTTGAGCTAGCCTACTGTCGTTTGTTGGTTGGCTGTGTCCTACACTCCTATTATTGCGCTGTGAAACTTTGCCATATTTAGTTGATGCTTAGAAATTGTCCCTGTTCAGCCCTCTCACATTGGAAGGTGGAATTCCAGTATTCAGTTTTCAGGGCTCAATCAGTGATCCTTTTCTGGCTGGCAAGCCTTCTGCTTATTAATGCAACGGGTTGAATTGGGGATTATATGCCATATAATAGCAGACTTGATCCAGTATCAACCCGTGGATTATCCACTGTGTAATGCTGACCCAAACTTGGTATTTCCATGACCTTTGTGCATTGCTTGTTTGATATGCTCATAAACACCATCAGGCTGGGTAAGGCTGAGTTGATAAAACGTCCAGCAGGATGGTATGGGCAATATACAGTTGATGATTTAGTGATCACACACTGTGTAATCAATGATAATCACTATATTGACTGATGTTTATACGGCGTATAAAAGCCATATCAACTAGTAATTATACAGCGTGTAATGACACATCAGAATGATAATCAAAGATAATACGCGTATAATTGTTGCATCTATCTTAATAGACTAACAATTATACGGTGTGTAACTGCCAAATCCATTATAATATATTAGTGATTATACAGCATATAACTGCCATATCATTCATAATACATTAGTGATTATACGGCGTATAATTACTAAACTTAATAGGGTATCAGCCTAGTAATTCTACGGCGTGTAAATGTAATGATCTGCTTGCAATGATTAGCCTGAGCGTTTGTGGTCAATCAGCCTAACCTCACATTTGGCATGCTTTAATGTGTTGAAAGTGAATCAGCTCCTGTGTCTACACTTTAAAGCACATAAGGCATCCCTTACATCCATGAAGAGAATCAAGACCCTCCTGCAAGATATGCATTTGACACATGGAGGAACTGTGGTCCACAAGAATAAAGCCAATAGATATGGAACTACTTCTTGCACCCCACACATCATGAACCTTTGCTCTAATGGACAAACCAAGTGACAAGGTTGTCATAATTGTGGTCAGATTGGGCACCACTTGCAAACCTGCACCAACCCTTGTATAGAGGGATGTAACCCCAGAGAACAGGCAGGAAAAGAGAGGTCAGCTTAGAGATGAAGACACTCTCTGCTGACCAATCTCCCCTGTCTCCTCCTGATCCTCTCTCTGACAAAAAAATCTTCTCCTTTTTCTGGCCCTACTATCCTTCATTTGTTCCATGATATTTTGAGTGACTCTGATCCCAAATATTCTGACTCTGATGAATCAGATAGTTATGGTTACTCAATGCTGGATGTCCCTGAGACTGTGTTAGTCCCCTACAACTTTTCTCAGGGAAGACCACAACTACAGCTTACCCACCTCTGACTGAAGCTAAGGCCATGGTGGCTTGCCCTTACCTAACTCAAGCTCATTGCCCCCCCATCTTAGTAGACTCCTCAGAAGAAGCCACTGAGATAGCTGAGGCCCTCATCCAAAATGTTAACATTTCACTCCCTTTGCAAACTGTACAAAAAGAAATTCCTGCCTTTGATTTGCATTTTGGAAAAGTGGGAAAAGGAACTGGAAGCTGCACAAGACGTCCTGGCTGTCTTGCCATCCTCTGGGAAAGATACCGCCCACATAGAAGTATCAATCCAGAAGGTTAAAATTAAGGCCATCCTGGACACAGGTTCTCCTGTCAATGTTGTATCCTCCAAGTTGATGAAGAAGCTCAAGCTGGCTCCTGATCTAAAAAATACTCAGTCTTATGAAACTGATGTTATGGCTCAGACTTGGGCTATTGGCGCCTACTCTGCTCTGCCAATGAGGTTTGGGAAGCTTCTCATTATCTCCCCTGCTGTTATCCTAGAAAGCAAAAGCTATGACCTCCTGGTTGGTACACAATTCCTCTGGGAGTATAATGAAATTATAAACCTTTGATATGGATATCTATTGCTCTTAGGATACAAGGTCCCTTTAATTTTTGAAGAACCTCTGCTCATACCAGGAAAACCCCTTAAGACTTGTGTGATAGAGTAGCCCACAGGTATCTTCTCACTCAAGTACAGAAATCATTCCTCCAATATGTGTTTCCTTCCTCCTTCCTGTCCTGCAGAGAAAGGTGTGCCTCTTCTTGCCCCGCAGCTATTACCATCCCTCCAGGCTCTCAAGTGATTATAGACTCCCAGATATCTTATGAACTGCCCAAAAAGTTATTCCTGAAGTTGTACTCTCCTGAGTCTCTTAGACGCAAAGAGCCTCAATTATGCCCAGGGATCTTAGACCGGACTCATAAGGAACCTGTGCATCTGTTGTTGGATAACCTGACTGCTTTGCCTATGCAAGTATTGCAGGGCCAAGTTTTAGGGCACAGCCGCATATTAGGGGCAGAACAGGTGGTGCCCCTCTACCCTTTTGGACGTTCAGTGATTTCAACTTACCTGAAAGAGACCCCCAGGTTCTCTTCCTGTTCACCGCCACAGACTTCCCACAACTGTCACCCATTCAACAAAAAGATGTTCTGGAACTGCTAGACCAGTTTAAAGATATCTTTGCCTCTGGACCTGCCAACTATGGCCTAGCTAAGGGGATTATCCACCAGATAGATACAGGTGATGCTCCACCCTTTTGTGCCAAACCTTACCGCCACAGCAGGATAGAAGATGCCCAGGTCTCCAAGGAGCTTAAACAGCTCTTAGATGCTGGACTCCTAGCTCCTTCTCAGAGCCCTTGTGCCTCCCCATTGTTGATCCTAAAGAAAAAGGATGGAGGCCATCACATTGTGATGGATTACCACTGCCTAAACTTGCTCACCAAAAAGGACTCTTATCCTTTGCCCAGAATTGATGATGCTCTCAGATGATTAGGAGGATCAAAGTTTTTCTCTGCTATGGATCTAGCATCAGGATACTGGAAGGTTGAATTATCTACTGAAGATAGAGAGAAGGCTGCACTTATCACTTCAGAAGGTCTTTACAAACTCACTTGTATGCCCCAAGGACTCTGCAACGCCCCGGCTACATTTCAACGGGCTATGGAATCCATCCTATGAGATCTGAAACTCTCCTGCGTCCTTGTATATCTTGATAATATCAATGTGTTCAGCTCCACCTTTACCAACCATTTAGACCATCTCAAGACTGTCTTCATCAATATTTGAGAAGCTGGCTTAAAGATCAAATCCTCCAAGTGCTCCTTCTTTAAAGAACAACTTAAATTCTTGGGCCATGAGGTCAACCAAACTGGAATACACCCCATGAATAATAAGGTGGAAGCCATTGACAAGATGCTGCCTCCCACAAACCTACAAGAGGTCCAAGTATTTCTTGGTATGATGGGGTATTATCAACAGTTCATCCCTGACTTTGCTAAATTGAGTGAACCTCTTGTCCAGCTCCTTTGCAACATATCCTTTGGATGGATTGACAGCCAACAGTAATCCTTTGAAGCGCTGAAGGCCAAGCTTAAAGAGGCTCCTAGCCTAGTCTACCCTGATTATGAGAAAGAGTTCATCTTGTACAATGACGCTAGTGGAGTAGCTGTGGGTGCCATCTTAGCCCAGCTTTATAACAAGGGTGTGGATCAACCTGTGGCATATTCTTCATGAGTCCTTAACAAACAGGAGAATAACTATAGCGTCTCCACAAAGAAATGCCTAGCAGTTTTATATGAAGTGAAACAGTTTTGGCAATACATTTATTGGGACTAAATTTACTGTAGTCACAGACCACTCATCCCTTAAGTGGCTTCAACAATTAAAGGAGCCCAAAGGTCAACTAGCCCGTTGGGCCTTGCATCTGCAGGGATATGATTTCACTGTAGTACATTGTCCTGGTGCGCAACACCAGAATGCTGATGGGTTTTCAAGGATGCCTATACTAGATATCCATCCTGAAGATGTCAACCGCCTATATAAATTGATAGGATACCCTGAATCCTGGACCACTGAGCCAGAAGACATCTGCTTAGCACATCAGGCCCTATCTAAGGATACTGTAATTCAAGATAGACAACTCTTCAAGAAAGTCAATAACACCTATCTGCCCTATGTCTGTCCTAGTATAAGAATAGCCATTATCATCCAAGCCCACATTGATACTGGGCATGGAGGTATAGCAAAAATTCATGATGGTTGTACAAGAACTTCTATTGGGAAAACATGCACCTCTTAATCCCTGACCTTCTTGCCTCCTGCCATTCTTGTCAGCTCCAGCAACCCTGACCTTCCCAACATCAATTCAAGCTCATCTACCCTAAGCATGCCTTCCACACTGTGAGCATTGATACTGTGGGGCCTCTCCCTTGTTCTAGGTCTGGGTGCTGGTTCATCTTGGTAGCTGTAGATCATTTTAGTAAATGGGTTGAAGCCAGAGATACAAAAGATATAACTGCCAAGACCGCTGCTAATTTCTTGTTGCAAGATATATTCTACCATCATGGCTGCCCTCAAGTCCTGCTTTCTGACAATATCACCAACTTTAATGCTTGCCTCATCATGTCTATTGTAGAAGCTATGGGTACCCATCAATCCTTCTCTGCGCCATATAATCCGTCAACCAATGGGACTGTTGAACAAGCAAATTCCTCCCTGGTGTCCATAATGAGGAAACTCACCATCTCTGATGCCCCCAACTGGGATATGTTCCTTCCTGCTGCTCTCTTTGTATATCAACTCAGTAAAACTGAGTGACTGGCCAATCTCCTTTTTCCATGTTGTATGAGCGTAATGCCACTACTCCCCCAATAGGACCCTCTTTGACTGAAGTTGATGCATCTGCCAATACTGAAGCTCATTTCAAGGACTTGACTAACCGTATCATTGACATTAAGGCAACATAATATTAACTGCCTTCAAAGTCATGGCTTTAGAGCTCTTGCCTTCCAATGCTTCTAGATCCCCCCTCTCTGAGTACCAAGTAGGTGACCTAGTCCTCTAATATCAGAATTGTACTGGAGGCAGAGCCCATAAGCTTGAATTCCTCTGGGTTGGACCTTATGAAGTCACCTTCAAGAAGGGCGTTGAGTATACCATGAAGCTGCTGTCATCTGGCCGTCCTTTTGCCCGAGATTACTCCAAGCTTCTCTGCAAATACAAATCCCTGTGTCCAATCTTGGGGGGAGGTTCGGAAATTGCAGCATTAATGCTATTTTGATATGGCCTTTGAATAGTGATATGTGTAAAGATTTGGTTGCTTTTGACTTTGGATATTCCTTGTCTTCCTTAAATGGTTTGGCACCAATTTACACCCATCTTCAGATTACCATACCTGTCTTTGACTGATACTGGTATAAATTCAACACAACATGACCCCCTCTGCCACTCTGTCTACCTATTGGAGTGATAATCAACATTTGTCTACTATTTAAGTAGAATTACTTCTCCTAATAAAGACAAGTTTATCCACATTTGTGTTTGCTTTTGTATTCTTCAAGCTTTTTCCATTCCTTGCCAAAATGAATTCCTCTTCGCATTTCAAAAATTTAAACTTCAAACCTTAAATCTTTTGTTATAAAGATTTTCTGCTGTATCCTCCTGAATGTTGTCCCCAGGAGCCAAAAAAACAACTTCCCTCTTCTACTATATACACCCGGTATCCAGACTTCTCCTGCTTCTTGGCCCCTCCTTTCTCCTTTGATTATTGCTGCTAACAGCAAAACCATTTTCTTATAAATAAAGATCTTCAGAAGAGTAGCTTTTAAGCCAAAATTCTAAGTAATTCTCTTGCCTTCAATTTAATCAATTTTTCAACTTTTTAAAACTTACAAATTTAATAACTTTACTTTTTATTTTTTTAGGATTAGTTATGTTTACCACTTTTTTCTTAGTTTGGAATGGAAGTTGTTAGGCACCAAGCATTGGGGGTGTTATAACCATTATTTTAATTAAGGAATCTTTTAATAGCTACATGTATCAATTTACAATGGAGAATATAATAATGCCAATATTCATTTAGTAACTAATAAGGCATTACTAAAAACTTTATATTTTTATCTTCTTTGTTTGGTGGTTTTAAACTCCATCAAACTTTGTAACTCAATACAAGTTTTTAACTAAGCCCTGTAAAGTTATTTTACAGACCAATCTTACCTTTTGTACCTCTTAAACCTTAACCCAAACAATTTAAATGCCTTAGTTTAAAAGCTTTCACCATTATGAGTGTTGGAGCAACTTGGGTTATTGCTGGCATGTTCAAAGCTACAGATAGATGTTAGCCTTGTCAATGTACTTCTATCTTGTCCTGAAAAAGATTTGCCAAAGATCAGATAGAATAGAAATCTAAAGATAGACTTACATTTATTGGGACTGCTTGTAATCTAGCCAAAGCGGCTGCATACTATCCAGGTGAACTAAGAACTTGTTGCCATCCTTTCAGGTGTCTGTATCTATATATACTGGTAACAACCCTTGTTCTTGTCCTTTTCAGACAGTTTTCAGGGCTACCTTTGCACTAGGTCCGCTCTTTGCTGTCTGTGCCTTTCCTGATTGGTTGTCCTGGGCATGTGTGCTGCTACTGGCTTTTGCAGGCGTACATGCCACTTCAGGTACAGCCTACACTCTTCTTGAGCTGTGTTTACCGTTGTTTGTTGGGTTGGTTATGTCCCCACACTCCTATTATTGCGCTGTGAAACTTTGCCATATTTAGTTGATGCTTAGAAATAATCCCAGCTTTAATTCTCCTACTGGAAGGTAGAATTCTGGTATTCATGTTTTCCCTTTTTCCAGGTTTAATCAGTGATATTTTTCTGGATGTAAAGCCTTCTTTGTTATTAATATGAAGGTCAGAGTTAGGGATTATACACCATATAATAGCTGACTTGATCCAATATTAACCCAAGGATTATCTGCTTTGTACATGTGGCCCAAACCAATAAAGAACCAATTATCTGCTGTGTAATGCCAACAAAACTTGGTATTTACTTCAGCCTTTTGTGCATAATTTGTTTGATATGCACATATAAATATTTTGGCTAGTGGGGCTGAGTTGGATATAAAAATCCAGTAGGATGGAAGAGAGGATATACAAATGATAATCTATCAATTACACAGGGTTTAATAAATGATAATAACTAAATTTACTGACAATTGTATGGTGTATAATTGTCATATAAATTATGTAATAAACTAGTGATTATACAGCGTTTATCACTACAATTAATAGAATGATAATCTAGTGATAATACAGTGTGTAATATATTATGATCTGGGGGCAATAATTAACCTGATCATCAGTGGTCAATCTAAACCTAATCTCACAATGTGCAAAACTCCATAAAGTCAGGGCACTAACTCTAACTGAAGTACAGCAGGGAGACCTCTTTCTGTTATCTTAGTATAGGCAACAAGAAAGCAGAGTCACAAGGAGTCTGGGGGTTATTAGGTCTAGGCAGGGTATGAATCAACTAGCCAAAGAAGCAGTTAGTACTAAATAGAAGCAGATATGTGATATAGAGTGTCTTTAATGAAATGATCATTAGATCTTTATATATGTAGATCACTATAATGTATATATATAATCTCTGCATATAAACATTAAGTTATATAAATCAGAATATATTACACCCAAAATCTGCTGTTTATGTGCTGTACTGATAGTAATATTCATGAAGTCCTTAAGGACAAAATACTTTAAGGGACATGCCCTTAGATAAAATCCTCAAGCCTAACCAATTGAAGCCTTAAGGAATGGTTTCATATTGATGTCATACCAGGTGGAGCTTAACTGATTAGCAGTAGTTGCAGATCCTGAATGGATTAGACATTAGGTTGTCCACTTAGGAATCATGAACAAAAATTAATCATGCAATTATTATTTCAATCTGGTTTTAACAGGGTTAATTACGTTAAAAGCTCCTTAAAAACGGGTGTTTGAAGCGCTCTCTAAATGCATATCAGGTGCAGGCTTTACTTCCAAGGTTATAAATAGGACAACATAGATATTGCCACTTGCCTCCATTAGAAAGGCATACAGAAACTGGTTGTTCCATTTTGCGGCTCTTTTCTACTGTACTTTTCCCACTCTCCTCCATTAGGGAAGTCCTTCTGTCTGTGCCATCATTCCCCTGGTGGAAATCCCCGCCTCTTACTATATAACTGCAGCACTATCTAAATAAATACCAGTTTTAGTCATTATATCCTTAGCTCTTCTGTCCTACCAAAGTCTGACACACACCAATTCACAGGTATAGTATTAAGAGTTAGTATCCTGACTAACTGTTTGTAGAAAATAACATTCTATACTGCTACAATTATGACAAGCAGCAACACAAACCCTGTCACTTGAAGAATTTCACCCAAACCCATTTGGTCCCTGGTCTTGATCTAGGACACCCAATGTCTACCTTCCAGGATCAGGAGGCCTAAAAGTCCTCAAGGCCTTATTCATGGCCATTAAAAAGATGAGAAGTGCATTAGTCAAACCAAAGTTCATTACCCAACTTTCAAATGATCCATATAATGTCCAAAAGGAAATATTTGCCTGGGTCTAATGAGTGATCTTGACCTGAATGTACCCCACAGTGATATTAAATTCTCTAAAAAGTCTTAGCACTGCAAGTGTGTCAAGCAGGTCTTTAATCATCATTAGATAGTACTTGTTCTTTACTTTTGACCTCATTAATGGCGCAGTAATGTGTGACCAGAAGTGAGATATATATTCTTTTTGGACAAAAAGATCACTTCCTCATACAGAGATAAAGATGGGTAAATGAATCCCCTTATCCAGAGCAACCAAAAGGTGTTACCAAAAATCTTCATCCTCTCTGGGTGTTAGACAATACAGTGGGTGTGTTCTGGGGTAGATTCCCTTTCAACCACACACATAATGCTGAATGTCTTATGATGGAGGAAATTGATCCAGAGTTTTACTGAACACATCCTAAAAATTATTGAGCAGTTAATGAAATGGTGATGGTGGTGAGTTTCTTAAAAGGGGAGGCAAATAGGGTTCAGAGAAGATAAACTAGACTGAAAATCTTATTGAAGTACAATCCCCCTTTTGGATTCATATAGGAGTCTTGCTCTGTTATTGTTACAAAGATAATGTCATTTAATAGCTTGCTCATCTTAATAGGAAAGATTTGAAACCAAAGTCTATTCCTTCTGAATGTAAGGACAGAGGTGTCCCAGTCAATGTAAGGATGGGTTGTAATGTAGCCAGTCTAGATCCATACTAATGTTGTGGCTGAGGCTACTCATGATGGGAATAGAGAGCTTGACATAAACATTTCAAATAATTGCAGAGAAGGAGGCAGCCTCATGGATATGTTCACCCTACTGGAATCAACTAAATATACTGCCTTGAATTAGCTGGGTACTTCTCTAGTTGTTGAGAGTCTTCAATCTCTTGGCTGATCATGATGTGATTGGTGTTGTGTACTGGGCGGTGGCCAAGAGACACAACAAGAAATCTTAACAGGAGGATTGGGTCGTATACTAAGCCTTTAGTTAGACTTCAGGAATGAATAAGGGATTTATATTAAGACCCTTTTGGAAATGATACTAATCAGAAACTATAGCTACAACTAGAAAGATGACACCAAAGTAAAATAAAAATCACAAAGAGAAAATTTAGATAGAAATTATTTTTATTGGGTAATCTAAACGATTCTTATATGGAAAATGTTTACCAGAAAACAGTAGAAGGACAGGTATCTCACTGGCCACTCTCATAAGTGGGATGATGATCATCATGTCATGATTGGAATATAAATGGGTCCTTGCCTGAATTTGGGTTGCAACCCATTTTGATTTGTAAAGGGAATTGAAGGATACACACTTGAAATGTGACTCTGATAAAGGCAAATCAAAAGAGCATTTATATTGTGATTAACAATAATTGGCACTGGTATCTACCAAAATTATGTGTGTATTCCCACAGAATTAAAAGGAATAAACCAAATGGTGATTTTATTTTAAGTATAGCTTGATTTTAGAACAGGTTTTTGCTATGTACTGAAAGCTGTCTAAGTTTTTGATTTTATGCATGAATAGTTGCAGGGTTTTTATGGCAAGGAGAGATATGGCTTTTGGCCTAAGCAGGGGTAAATATCCTCTCTTGTCTCTATAACCCAGAACTTTTTACACCTCAATCTGCACTTTGAAAGTCCACCTAACAAGGATGCTCATTGGTGTCCTGTTAGTGGGACTAGTGACAACCTAATTTATTGTGGGAGCTTCCAGGCATGGGAAAAGGCTATGTGGAGTATCATTGGTTTTTTGGAACCCCATAGTGGCTTGAGTTTTTTTTGAATCAATAATAAATAAGTAAAATGGCTAATGGGAGCTGCTGTGCCCACATGCACCCACTTTCAGATATGGGGCTTTAACCCATGAATTAAGAGACCAAGAATCATCACATCTGTTGTTTATGAAGCCTTCTGGGGCAGCAGCAAGTGCTTTTTGCCATGCAGCAAGGTATCATGATATGCTTACAATTTGTTTTAATATAAAGAAGGGGAGCTCTCACCAAAATATATGAAAAGGGTTCACTTTAGTGGGGCTTGAATGCTTCTATGAAAGTGGCCCAGATGAAATCAGGTCCCTAAATATACTAAAAGGTGTTCTGACCCTGTGGCAACACAAATAAGTTTTTTTAGGATATCAGATACTGGGTGGCAGTATATAGATGTGGGCAATGGTTAGTCTGCAAAGCCCTGTGGGCAAGGCCTGTCACAGTATTGGTATCAAATTGATAATGTAAGAAAGAGCATCTCTAGCATGGACTAAGGACCAGAGGAGGGAACCATAGAGTCTATCAACCCTTTAATAGTAATATATAATACTCTGAAAATCAAGAGGTAATATCATTGGCAAAAACATAAAATTTTGGGGTGGTTAAGCCAGGGGTGAGAGGAGGGAATTAGCACTAGATATGAGAAGTGTTATGGATAAAGACATCTTGATAGGAATTCTTTGCCCCAAGATAATACAACAGAAAGGAGCTTCCAGCAAGAAATGCCAATGAAAACCTAAGTACACAGACCTGAATCAAGCTATTGACGGATAGTGGTTGGTGGCCAAGCAAGTGCACCTGCAAACAGGACCTAAAAACCTGCTTTTTAAGGCCCAAACCCAAAACCAGGTTATTTGGTGTTTTTTGCCCAAAAATTTATTTATGACATCAGAAACTTTTTGGTCACTTCTGAAGAGTTAGTTGTCAGAATTCACCCTGATGATGTCAGAATTCTCATCCCATCTAATTAGCTGGGTTGTAGCTCACAACCACCTTAGTAGTTGAATAAAATTCATATTATCTCCAAAGTGATCAATTCTATTTATTTCTGGTAGTAAAATCATGTAAATCAAATCTCTGTTTGTGTACCTCCCTGTGCACACCATTGCAAATGTGGCTTCAATTTTGCACTGTCTGCAGCAACCACACTATTGTTTATGGTTTCCCCCACCCAAAATTGAGGAGTACATTGAGCCAATTTGCCAAGTCATCCATTTGCAAAATCTGTCAGGATTCACCTTTTTCTTATAGCTGGTACTCTTTATCTTTGATTATTGGTTTTCATGGCTTCTAAGATTTCCTCATGATTACTCTATTTTTAGTTATTCATGTTCCCTCTTTTCTCCTTCATTTTTCACTCCTGTAGTCAAAATTAGACTTTTCTAAAGCCTAGTTA